>PVLC010016522.1:0-34974 GCA_004027655.1 Graphiurus murinus | reverse complement strand
TGTATTTGTACTCTAATTTTTAAAAGAACTGATGAACCTAAGTGTTGTACACCTAAAATATGTACCTTTGGGACATTAATGGACAAATCTTGGAGAAATGGAATAAAGCTTATAGTTTAGTTCACAGTATTGATTTCTTAGTGTGGACAAATATCCCGTGGTTCTGGTATATTACCAAAGCTGGGTGAGTATTGCAACTAGCTAGGTGTGGTGGTACACACCTGTAATCTCAGTACTTGGGAGGCTGAGACAGGAGGACCACAGGTTTGAGGCCTGCCTCAGCAACTTGGTGAGCCCCTCAGTCCTAAGCAACTTAGGGAGACCCTGCTTCGAAATAATTTATTTTTAAAAGGGCTGGGGGGTATAGCTCAGGGGCAGAATACATCTAGGTTCAATTTCCTGTACCCCCTCTCACCAACACACAAAGAGTATGGGAACTCTCTGTTTAATTTTTGCAACTTGTCTGTAAATCTAAAGTGATTTCAAAATAGAAAGTGCTTTAAAAAATAAAAGTGAAGAGGCAAGTGACCAGGCTTTGGATTCAGGTAGTCCTTTCCTTCACACGCGGGGCTCCCCGTGCATGGTGTGCCAGATTAGGAACAGGAGGGGTGATTTAAAACTCAAGGGACTTGCAGGTCAGTTGTTAGATGCAGCCATTATTAAAAAGTAAATTGGAAGCCAGGCACGGTGGTACCTGCTTGCAACCCCAGTCCTTGGGAGGTGGAAACAGGTGGATCCCAGGTTCAGCAAGTAGTGAGACTCTCATCAACCTAGTGAGACCCTGTTTCAAAATAATAAAATAGGGCCGGGGGTGTAGCTTCGAGGTAGAATGCCCCTGGGTTCAATCCTCAGTACCCCCCCAACACAAATTAGACAAGTCTACAGCTAAGCATCATGTTAAAAAATAGTTATTACTTAGAACTCACCACTTCTGAATCATCTACTGTTTTTGTTTATAGACATCGTATTTATATGTAGTTGGCTCATTAACATTGCCAGCACTGTCGCTCCTGCCTGAATGAAGTTTATCTCCCACATACTTTTTCTGTAAGGCACACCCTGGCCTTCTCATACTTAGAAAACACTAACTTTAAAATATTTCAGCACTACTCTCAGAGGCTTTTTTGTTTGTTTTTAGTACCAGGGATTGAACTCAGGGGTGTACTACCTCTGAGCTGCACTGGCAGCCTGTATTTTGAAATAGGGTCTTGCTAGTTTGCTGAGGCTGACCTCAAACCTGCCATCCTCCTGTTTCAGCCTTCCAAGTATTGGAGGACTTTTTTTTTTTAACAGCAATATCACCAACAAAAGCATACAAATGCAGAAAATGTGGTAGTGGCCACAGTGTGTGAGAGGTACTTGTTTATGGGATGAGAGTAAAACAAGAAGGCACAGAGCTGGGTGTGGTGGCTCACTCTTGTAATTCCAGCATTTGGGAGGCTGAGACTGGAGGATCTGGGTTCTCGGCCATCCTCAGCTATCTTGTGAGGCCCTCCGCAACTTAGTGAGACCCTGTTTCGAAATAAAGAATAAAAAATAGGGCTGGGGGTAGAATGCCCCTGAGTTCAATCCCCAGTACTGAAAAAAATAAAAAGGCACAGCATCACTTAGTTCAACCTCAGCTAGGAACATGTGCATTGGGCATCTCAAATTTTTAGTTGCTCTGTGCATATCTGTGATCCCCAAGGATAGCGAGTATTGATTTGGGGTTTGCAAGTAAGTTTTTCAAGTAGGCAAATCTGGAATCCTCGAATACTATGGATCAGCTGTGTACTTCAGTATTACCTATGCTCAAGGTTATTTTCCTCCACTCCAGGTGTTTGGTGGGAATGGGATATGCCTGTGTCTTTGTCCAAAACCTGTGTACTGTGATCTCACACTCATGGCTTGAAATTGACCACTCAGGGAATATTTACGCCCTAGAAATTGGGATATACTATGAATCATGGCTTGACTTGTGAATTATCTAGATTTAAGAAAGTGATGTTAATGTTAATGATGTTAAAATGAAAATGGTACTAATATGACAAGCTGAAAATGACATAATGTTTGGAGCCATTACATTGTGAAAAGCACAAAAAAGTTTGAGAAAATATTCTTCAAGTATTCAAAAACAATTTGATTCAGCAAAGAAGTCACTCCATGAACAATGTTATGAATATATATATGTTGTTTCGATTTCACCTTAATCACTAATGCAATAAAGCAACAATATTCATGTCAGAACTATACTCTGCCAATTCCCACAACAGGTTGGCTATCATGATAATCAACAAAAGCCTTCTGTAAGAATAACTATCAAAGGGACTTTACAATAGAGTATTAGGTATTTATTTATTCATTCATTTACTTATTTATTGTGGCACTGGGGATTGGATCCAGGAGTATTATACATCTAAGCTATATCCCCAGTCCTTTTTTTATTTTTATTTTGAAACAGGGTCTTGCTACATCACCGAGGCTGGTTTTGAACCTGTGATTCTCCTGTCTCCACCTCCCAAGTACTGGGATTACAGGCACGTGCCACCATGCCTGGCGGTATTTTATTATTATTTGAAAGTTGTGCCCTGCACATCCTTTACTAGAAACATTTATAGCTTAGGTGCATTTATTTCCAGAGAGCTGATTGTTCAAGCAGCATATTATTGCTTTGAACTGAGTGCCCTCAATTCCTTAACCACCAAACTTCCATTTACTTAGGTATAAAAGAGGAATCAGCTTATCTTTTGCACAAGCTTTTGAAAATTGAATAGATTATTGTTCTCGATAGTTTGTTTCCAGCTGGGACTCCAGGGACCTCAGTCTCCTCTCCTCATCCTCCTCACCTGGAGGACAGCCCAGAGGATGGTCCATTCCCGGCACACCTCCCCTACCTCCCAGAGCAGGCCCTGGAGAGCATCCTGTGTAGGGTAAACCTGCTCCTGTACAGGCAGGGAAAACTCACCACTAGGTGGCGTGAGCAAGATGCCTTGGATGGCTTCTGCCCTTCAGACAACATAATTAATTGACTTGGAACAGTGTGACATGTTTTACCCTCACCAGGTTAGAGAAAAGATAAATGAAATGCTTAAAGTCTGCAGTCACGTTGTTCTGTCTGGAGAATTCTAGTCTGGCGATCAGTGTTGGCACCTTGGGAAAAAAATGTTAACCTCTGAGCCCCATTGTGGACAACTGTAAGATGAACTGAATTTCATCTCTGGCAGAACCAATTCCCCTTTGGCAAACCCAAAGGGGAATTTGCCTTGCCTTCTTGGGGGAGCGTGGTGTGTTTTGACCACGGCTCGCTGCTCAATACTTCTCATGACTGTGACCCACCTAAGAAGGGTCAGAGACACAGCCCTCCCCTGACCTGTCTTCCGGCCAGATCTTCCCAAATCAGTGCTTACCGTTCATGTGCTATCTGCTTTGCACAGGTAACATGCTCACTAAACAGGGCTTTTCTGGAAACAAAATGTAAGGAGGTGATTCTATTGGCAGCCGCCTTAGGTGGAGCTGCAAAGGGCGGGGACCAAGGACAGTAGGGAGGTCTACTAGCATACACCTCCTGCCCCATGACCAGCATCTGGCCCTGGGTATTCTTGGAGAGGCAACTTAATTTTTCTTTTGAGGGGAGCTGACAAATGATACCTCCCTGGAGTCTTAGCAAAATCTGCAAGACTTCACCTGCCCGCTCTTGGTGGGACTGCTCACTCCAGAAAGAACGCTTTCTTCTTGGTCAAACCAGAGGCTCCCAACTGTTTAACTGTCTCACTGTTGGAGACTCTCAACCATTGTCCACCTTAAGAGCCAAATGCCAACTATCACCATTTGCCAATGAAAATAAGAAAAATCGGCTCAATTCGCTTTGTCTGTCAGGAAATCATGAATGATGATTTTGTAAGGAAGCTGCTGACTATAAACAGAGCTGGCTTGGTCTATTTCCTCCAATCTCCATTCTGACATCATCCCCATTAATAATTTTGATGAGTAGTACTATATATCTGGCATGATTTGGGTCATTTTACCAAATCTTCTTGAAGCTGTTCCAAGATGGTTCAATACTAGACATAAAATACCCATTTCTTGCAAAGGACAGACATCTCTCCTTACCTGAAACACAACACAATGTTACCTTGGGTTCTTGAATGAAACTAAAGACAAAGGTGAATTTTGAGGATTTTCACCCTAGTGAAAATTACTAGATAGCTATGTGTTTACAAATCCAAGCCTGCTTTTCAGGCTGTCAAAGAATAAGAAACAAAGTCTTAATAACAATTTTGCAACAGATAATGGCTCAGAATAAATTAAAATGACCACACAGATAAAGTTTTTTTTTTCTTCTGAGTTTATTTTGAATTTTCATTTTTGGATAACCAAGCAGCTCTTTAAGAAGAATGCACAGAAAAGTCATTCTGGCACTTTTGGATAGTACATAAGATTTTTTTTTTTTTTTTTTTTAATAATCACATTCGGTCCTCTTGCTCACTTTATACTCTCATGAGCAAGATCAGCCCATAGGATTCCAGAGTTAATACGCAACCATATATACAAACAGCCAATAAAACTATAATGGTGGCTAGTGGCAGAGGGATGGAGCAGGGAAGGGCGTCTTGAAAGTGTCCTCTAGTCTATCTTAGCTAAACAGAACCCACATTACACAGGAGAACTAGAGAGTACACTGCGCTGAAATGAGGATGCTGAGCACAATAGCACTTGGCAGCATGCAGTTTAAAGAAAGGGAATATAATTTAATAACTTTATATAAAATCCAGGCAGTTCAATTAAAAGGGATTAAGAAAAGCCAAAAAAAAAAAAAAAAAAAAAAAAAAAAAAAAAAAAAAAAAAAAAAAGCGAGGGACTGTCTGTCGTCACTGTAAAAAAGGCACTTGGAGTTAATGGGACCAGGATTGAAGGACTCTTAGCTGATAAAAATCTCAGTACGATTTCATTAAAAGGCTCGGATGTGAGAGAGACACTCAGGAGTTCCTGAAGGGAGACACCCAAAATAAACCACTGAGAAATACAACAGATTCAAATGAGGGAATCCAATTTCTACAACCAAATTGTATTTATAAAAGGAAAAAAAAGAAAACACAAAGCAAACCCCAAAACGAATCCCTAATTAAAACGAAATCTAAGCAAAATAAGGTAACGAAGCAGCGATGCATAGCTTTCCTTTGAGTTAATGCCTACCTTGGGACATTAAGTGCCACCTTCATTTCTCAGTAATAGCTTCACAGTAGCACTATCGTGAGAAAATGGATTCAAGCAATGCAAAAAGAGTTTCATCTGTTCCCAGAATCTGAGGGAGAACTGAGGTGATCCTTGTAGTAACGTCCTGTGTGGCTTTTCAGTGTCCCTGGCAGGGGACTTGGTCAAGTTCATGGAACGACGTTCAGACGCTTCTTCCAGACACCTCCTGGGAGGTACAGCATCTACCAGTCATCCTTTATTCCGATTAATAACTTGAATATCTCTCCACGAGGGACACGGCAAGGTCAGGCAACGATAGATCGTCCACTCCCCTGGCAGCCGTGCTCCGCTTCCTCCCCAAACAGGTCCGGGCTGCAGTGTAAGTAAGGATATTTGGCAATTTTGTATTCCACAGTCGGGTGGCTCTGTGAGAGCTCATTTAATGTTAAATGCCATCAGGGGTCTCTCCTCCCGCTTCTGCCAGGGGCTTTTCTTGTCTTCTCCTTGGTCGTCGTCATCGTCGTCATCTTCATCGTCTTCGTGGGTGGATCTTCTCTGGTGAGGACTGGCTAACGACTCTGGGGGGGCATCTGCAGTTCGTCTGGTTGTCTCCTCCTGCAGGCTGGGCAGCTGCCCGCCACTTCTCCGACCCGAGCCCTCCAACAGGCACCTCAGGGTGCTGTCCTCGGGGGTGCAGACCGTGGTCCCACACTCGCTGCCGCTCTGGTCCATGTCGTCCAGGTACACGAGCTGCGTGTAGGCGGTGCTGTCCGGCGCTCGAGGTTCTTTCTGCTGGTGCTCCTGGACAGGTGGGTGGCTCTGCTGGAGAGATAAAGGGTCTCCCCTTCCCTTCCGGGCAGATTTTGGTTCATTCATATCCACACCAGAGTCCAAACTGGCGTCATTACTTCCGTTCCTTCCAGCTCTTTGGAGATCAATGTAAGAATGTCTAACGTGAGCATTGGACCTTCCGTCCAGAGAGACGAACCACGCCCGGGGGTGCGGAAGCGGCTTCCCACCCCCAAGTTCCATCAGCGCCTTTTCGGTCAGGAGCTGCACCTCGCTGTTCATTTGCGCCAAAGCTGCATCGTTCAAAGATGCTGGGATGGACAGAGACTCCGACATGGCTGCGTTCTGAGGGCTCCACTCCCGCGTGCCTGCCTCCTGCAGGTGCTGCTGGGAGACGGCCTGGGAGGACAGGGGCTGGCCCTGCATCTGGGAGGACGGGTGCGGGAAGATCCCTGCGTGGGGGTTGGAGAGCTCAGCCTGGAGTCTTCCGATTTCCAGCTGCTGGTCCGCTGGGACAACCAGAGGCTGGCTGACATAGGAGTGGTCCCCTGGGAGTTTCATATAATGAGCAGGGATGACCAAGGCAGGTAGCACTTTTCTGTACACGCTGTCATTCACCTGGTCCACAGAACTACAGCAGATCAACTGGCCCGGCCGTGGGAAAGACGTGGGTCTCTCCAAGTGATCGACTGAGCGCGACATCATACATTCAGTAGGTCTGCGGTCCAGCAGCTGTTCTTTTTCCGGAGAGGAAGGCGCGGGGTACATATGTTCCTGAATGGCGAGTTTGCTTCCTGTAGACGCCGGGCCATCTCGGTCCTGCTTTTCGAATAAAGGCTGGGCAAGCATCGCACTGTAACTCCCCCTGTAGTCATTGTGGCTGGGGGACTCGTAGCCTTCTCTTTCCATAGATTTTCTTGCCTTTAAGGGAAAGATCTCCACTGACTTACGGTAGTCTTTCCCCAGGGTCCCACTGGGTGTCAGGTTATCAAAGGAGGTTTGGCTTTTATCCTCTTCCTTATGGGAGAGTAGCTCCTCCCGGGAGCTAAACTCCTGCGAGGTACTGTAGGACAGCTTCAGCATGGGTGTGTGCAGGTCCCCCTCGCCGTTGGGGGACAGCATCTCTAAATGGACCCCACTCATCAGTTCCTTCGTCCCCTGGGCCTCTGGGCGGCCATGGCTGGCAACAGACAGTGTGCCCGGAAATTCCGATGCACGACGGGAAAACAGCAGGTTGATATGTGACATGGAAGTGGACTGATCCCTCTTGGAACTCTCCAGAGCTGCGGGAAGCTGCAGCTTCCTGTGGTGTTGACGGGGTTTCAAGCACTTCCTCCTGTGACCAAACACATGACCCGAGACAGGGAATTAGAGATTCTTACGCTGGAAATGTGTCAAGTTGCAGGCAAGACCCAAATTCCCAATTTCCGCTAATCAGGGGCTAGAAGCCCTCTGGCCCACACCCCCATTCTATGTTAACCCAGAGCAGAGTAACGCAGAGGTGGCATCCTCGGGCTTCTGTAAGAACAGCCAAATGAATCATTCAAAAGGGTCGCCCAAGAGTCAGCAATAAACATTCTTGCTAACTGAACAGACGGAGACATCAAAATAGGAATAGTTCTGCTTTGATCTTGAAAGTAGCATCTCTTAACCAGCATTTAGGAATATTCTGAATGAATCATATGACAAACATCTCTCTCTCTCTCTCTCTCTCTCTCTCATAACTCCCTTTTAAGCAATGTTGTCGAGAGTATGTCTTACACATCATGTTGGTTATCTGTAACACTTTGCACATTTGAGTTCTTAGGTATCTTTTTTTTTTTTAATCACGAGAAGAAAAAGCCCCCTGATTTCTTTTTTTAATCCTCCACATCATGCTTCCAAATATTAACTACACATGAAATTCTACATGGAAAGAGATGTTGCCAAAATGATAACACTTTACCTGCAATAATACAAAAGGAGACACAGCAGAACCAAGAGTATGAAGGCCATTCCTCCTAAAATGGCCAAAAGAAACACCGTGTGGTACGTGGTAATGTCCTGTGTTACAACGGGACCTAGAAGGTCAGGAAATGGCATTTTAGATTAGTCAATACCGTCAAAGGAAAAGAAGGATACTTAGTTGAGAATATAATGTTTTTTTTTTCTTATTCTCCCTGGCTGGAGCATAGAGCAACGGCCAGACCCAAAACCCCCTTTTGGTGATGCGCTTGTGACACCGCCATCATTTCGTCCCACGATGAGCACGATCACTCCTGTGGCCAGACGCACATTGAGTGCTCCCCTATGTCATGGCGCCCTCCTTAGCTGGGAAGTGAGTCTCACCCAGTGGCACATTCGGGATCCTAAATGCATGCTCTTTTAATAAAAGAAAGCAAATGCATGATAATGTAAGGAGTGGGCTCTCATGTTTCAAGAGATGGTCTGAGTGTCTGGGGATTTTAGATGGCAGGAAAAAAAATCGCAAGGTCTTATTCTCACTTCTCCTGGACAGGCAGTTATTACTGTGCAGAGTGCCCATTGCCTAAATGAATCAGTTTCAATGCATAACATAAATTTACTATGACTTTAAAAAGTCAACCACTTATTACAGGGTGTCAAGTGTGATCAAAATGTTTTCCATTGAAAAATAAATTATTCTTCTCCATTTATAAAAAAGGCTAACCTCACATGGCCACATGACTCTTTATTTTTCCCCTTGTGGTACTAGGGTTTGAACCCAGGGCCTCACGTTTGCTAGGCAAGTACTTTGCCACTGAGCTACATCCCTGGCCCTTTTTATTTTAGAAGACGGGGGTCTCACCAAGTTGCTCA
This sequence comes from Graphiurus murinus, assembly GCA_004027655.1. Classification (NCBI taxonomy): domain Eukaryota; kingdom Metazoa; phylum Chordata; class Mammalia; order Rodentia; family Gliridae; genus Graphiurus; species Graphiurus murinus. The sequence continues at coordinate 26,196 of PVLC010016522.1, read as the reverse complement.
GGTTGGCCTTGAACTCATGATCCTCCTGCCACAGCCTCCTAAGTAGCTGGGGTCTCAGGTTTGTGCCATCAAGCCTGACTAGCCACAGACCTCTTTAGAATTTATAAAATAAAGTTACTAGAGATAAAACTATTTTCTTTTTAAATTTACATTGAAAAGAATCCCAAGAGGCATGAATTTAACTCATACTTTATGTCCAATGCTAGTGCAAATCTGTCTTGATATTACTGTCAATAGATAAACAACAAAACCTTTGCAAATGACAATATTCACATTATTCCAGGTTATGGTTGCCAGATACTCATTTGCATATTTATTTATTTATTTTTATATTCTACGAGATAGGTTTCTTTAGAAATCTCTTTTTGTGTGTGGTATTGGGGATTGAACTCAGGGACATTTTATCTCCAAGCTATATCCTCAGCCCTACTTTATTTTTTAGTTTGAAATAGGGTCTCACTAAGTTGCAAAGGGCCTCACCAAATTGTTGAGGCTGGCTGAAAACCTGCGATCCTCCTGTCTCAGCTTCCTTTTAGCATGTGCCACCATGCTTGGCTACTATAAATCTTTTAAAGGAGACAAATCTCTTAATTTAGGAGTTAGATAAGCCCAAGGAGGTTTACCAGTTTTTGAAAAAAGTGTAATTTCCTGAGTCCAAAAGATAACACCATTCTCTCCCAGATATAATTCACTTCAATGAGGTGGTAGGATGGGGTTGATGCTTACAAAGTTGGAAAAATAACTGTTAACTCTATATTGCCTTAATTGTTCACAGAAACGGTTTTTTAATACAAAGGCAACCTCCACAGAACCTGGACAAAGCATTTTCAGGAACCACCAAGGAAATTTGGGTACCTGGGTTTGATCCCCAGTACCCTCCCCCCCACACAAAGGAAACCTTGGATACATATACAATTATTTCTACGTTAAAATAATTTCCAAATGACTGAAGCTTGGTCTGTTAAGTACTCAGAATGTAATTATTTTAAACTCTACCAATGAAAATCTGCATAAAATTCACAGCTATGCTTTACTTTCTTCTTAATCAGGGAATTAAAGAATAAAATCTCAATTATTTTCTTGTTGGTTTTGGGCCCATAGAAGCTAAGCATCACTCATTTGTTTTAATGAAAGTGATGGCATTGTGAAGTCACAAACATACACATCCCCACATTAAGTGCCATTAGACTGAGCGGGGCATGGTGGCACACACCTGTAGTCCTCGTACTTGGGAGGGTGAGACTCCCAAGGAGTATCACAATTTTGCAGCCAGCCTCAATAATTTAGAGAGATCCTCATTAACTTAGAGCCTGTTTCAAAATTAAAAAAAAATAAACTAGGGCTGAGAGTGTAGTTCAGAGGTAGAATGACTCTGGGTTTAACACACATACACACACACACACACACACCATTAGGCTGGGCTGTGTATGCTCTTTGTAGCTTTGAGTATCCTCCTTCACTGCTAGAAGCTCCTAGGGGAACCTATGTTCAGCCATCCCTTCTTTCCTCTGTACAAAAGCATATATTCATCTTTTGCATAAGGGAAAAAGTGACAGCGATGGTTGTTTGAAATATATCTAAAGTAAAAGTTCACTCTAATGCATGGGTTTTGTGGTCACTATTGTAGTACCTAATGTATTCCTTTTCCTTCTTAGTCATATTCTTTGATATTATTTCAAATTAGGGAAATGGAGCATTTCTGTATCTGGTTTGTGCTTATAATGCTACAAGAACAATACCATCAAGGAACACGTGCATGCGAAGTACACATTTTCTCAGGATGGCCATACCCACCTAGGAATGGCCTCCATCACATTGTTACCTTGGGAGTCTCAGTGTGAATTCCAGTGATAATCCCATTGCTGAACTACTTTGAACTTCCATCCAGGAACTGCCTTCATGGTTAATTTCGAGGGATACCTTTTAATCATAGCACATTTTGACCTAGCTCAATCACCTACTTTATTCACCAAATTTATATATATATGACTTTTATTTCTATTTTTATAGTACTGGGATTGAACCCAGGGGCATTCTACCCCCAGTCCTATTATTTTATTGTTATTATTATTATTATTATTATTTCTTTATTTTGAAACAGGGTCTCACTAAGTTACTGTGCAGCTGGCCTCGAACCTGCAATCCTCTAGTCTCAGCCTCCCAAGTACTGGGATTACAGGTGTGTGCCACCATGCCTGTCTGGATGTGTATGATTAGGTGCTCCTGAGCATAAAGATTCATTAAGAGAGTCCAAATGATACAGATTCGAAAGGCAAGCTGGGACAGTGGAGCCATTACTAGAAATCACTCTCCTGAGATGAGATGCCCACTTTGCAAAAATAATTTTGGAATACTAATTTGGGATAATATAGATTTAAAAATATACTTAGAGTCACATTCTTAAAACTATGAGTAAACTCATATATCTTAAGTGGAGATTACTCTTGTAGAACCATTGATTTGCATTTAGGCCTTTCAGAAGCACCAAACCAAGTGTTTGGCCCCAAGAAGCCTCCAGTGGTGACTTTCTGCTGGTGCCTCTGTGGAGCACCCTTCCCTCTGCGATGGCTCACACCAGGCCACAGCTGTCTCAGGAATTAGGGAGGAGGTGTGAGCCGCCTCGGTGGGCTTTTGACTAAGAATGCCCTATGACAGCTGGAGGAGCAAAACAGAGACAGGAGGCGGACTATTTTCCATGCATTATTCTTATCCTAGATGGGAAAGTGCCAACCAGAACTCCCCACCCCCACAAAAATGCCCTTTGTGCATCGTTTGACTTTCAGACTTTTAAGTGTTTTTGAGTAAGATGTGATCTTCCTGCTGAAGTGATTTTCAAAAGCAAACACAGCCTGAGCCTTCAAAGGAACCAATCCTCACCACTGCCAGTGTGGGCTCCATATTACCTGGGATCGGAGGAGACATGGCTGCCACCCAGTACCCTAGCTGGGGGGCAATGTACGTCCACGTCAGCTGACTGCCTTCCTGGTGCACGAGGCCGAGACCGCTCTTCAGCCAAGTTCCTGTGGGATTCAGAAGAGAACTTCAGCTAGATGCACGCTGAACTCTAATTTAAGGCTTAAGCATTTGCAAAAGTCACCTTAAATGTCACATTTATAACTCATTTGGTAGCCCAGAGAGTCAAACTGCCATCTAGAGATCTCACGCAGCTCTCTGTAAAAATTCTTTCCCACTTCTCTTCAGGGAAAAGGTGAATAATTTTAGTCTTTCTTTGCCTTTCCAATCAAATTAGTTTCAGCCACTTTATCCCTCTTTTTCAAGCACAGATAATTTCAGCAGACGCCTTTGGCATTCAGAAGTAGAAAAACAGCAGCATGGGAGGGATTGGTGGAAGTAAAAAACAAGGGGGAGAACCCAGTGCTGTTTATAATCATTATCCTGGAACAAATAAACAAAACTCCACAATCACTGACTGGCGATGTCACAATTACTCAGGAACTTTTTTTTTTTTTTTTAATAGAAATTCCTCAATTTTATATTTGCAAGTTGTGGTACACTGAGCCTGGCTTATGTGAGTGTTAAAAAAAATTCTGGTGGTTCTGATGCTAGGGAACACTGGACAAGTCCAAGTTCATGATCTACTTCAACTAGTGATTACCATTAAGGAACACCTGCTATGCACTCACGACTCACAGTATACGTGTCTTGTATACATTATCTACAATTCTCACAGCAACCAGACAGAACAGGACTGAGGGAGGGTTCCTTTTGGATGATGACCTTGAGGACTGGGGAGTTTCAAAACCCTCTCGGTGCTGGAAAGCACGGTGGGACAGCCCTCGGCCTATCTGACTTTCAAGGGCAGGGCTACTGCTTCTGTTCTGCCTAGCTGCATTCCTACAAACCTTCCTGGTGCCTGATCACCACGTTGCCTTGTGATGTTTGTAGAAGTAGACCCACTGGAAAAGATTAACTTGCCAACCAAAAGTGGAACCAGTGTGCTCACAGGCAAAGCACCTGTCTCTGCGGCCTGTGATGGCTACGGTGGGCTCTCGGCAAGGGACAGGCAGCTAAACCCTCCCACAGCTTGTGCCCCTCACCCTGACCCACCAGCATGGAGGTGTGGGCTGCACACTCCAGGCTCCTGCACACCCACCTCACTCTTAAAAGCACTGGCCACCTGCCTTGGCCCAAAGGACCAAGGACCCCTCATATCCTACCCCACGTCTCCATATCCATCCCTGCCATCCCCAGGTGCACACACCGCTGCGGCAATAGTGGATATTTTCCCCTGAAGAAAGAAACAATACTTGGGCAGCTTCTAGGCGCTATCAGTTGCCATAGCAACATTCAAATGCAGTGGGTGGCAAGGTGCCCTGTGATGGTGATGCCTCCGATCTCAGATCCTTCCTCCTCTGCTCAAACTGCAGCAGCAGCAAAGGGGAGCACAGGAGAAGCCCTGAAAAGCCAGAGCTTTGCATTCTCTGCCTTTCCCACTCAATGGGTAGATCACGGCTCCAGGTGATTTCGGTTCAAGTTAGAGCAGAATTTAAGCTAAAAGGTTCCTAACACAGGAGTGTGAGAACATAGATGTTCAATTCGGATTCTTTTCCCAAAGTGTGAAAACCTAGAGCCTTTAGCCACCGAGAGAGTCACTAGTCCTACAGGGCTCCTAAGGAAAGAGAAAACGAAGCCGCTGGGCCCGTTAAGAACAAAGGTTTCCAGACTGGGTAAGAAAGTCTCCCTGGAGGTAGAGAGCGGATTACTTGTGACTGCTCCCCCCACGCTGGGGTCCCCCTTCTGTTCTCTCCTGACTTACATACCATGCCCACTCCCACACATGAGCTCCCCAATAGCAAGGCTGGCAGGATTTCTGGATCAGCCGGGGGCGGCTGTGCATTCTTTGGTTTGCAGCTTTCCCCAGATTAGATTCTTAGTCACTGCTCTTCAAATGGGGCGGATACTAGGCCGGGCTAAATGGGACCCAGGGGTTAAGAGCTGGAAGCTGAGTCCTCATTCCTGCTCATTCACGAGCAAACCACCCACCTTCATCCCTAAGTTGCCTCTAAGGAAATCCATTGAAGCAGACTTTAAAAATATCTCCAAGTTACATATGGGGCAAGCCAGGTGGGTGGACACACACACACACACACACACACACACACACACACACACACACACACCACCCAGCTGACAGGTCCCCAGGTCCAGCCTGGTGGAGGCAGAATGGCCATTGACTAAAGAAGACACAGCTGTTTTGGGAGCATAGTGCAGCAAGGGAAACAGGGCCTCCTAGGGCAGCAGTGGGAGCTTCTGGATGAATTTGGCTTTGATGAATAAGCAAGGTTTGCCAGGAGGGTGAGGGGGCAGGCCAGGATAAAAACAAAAACAAACAAACAAACAAACAACCCAGGATTTTCAGGAAAAAGAGCACAGTGCTGTGTGAGGTAGGGTGGACAGGACGGAGCAGAGGGAGGCCCGGTGGGCAGGAGGAGTCGCTGTGCCGAGGTCGGGAAGGAGCTCGGCATCACATGGAGAGGGCTTCAAAAGCCCTTAGCTATGGGAGGCTACCGGGGACCTGCAAATGAAGGCACAGCATGGCCGGTCTTCCTACCGCTGTCCTTCTATCATATCTCCCTCCTTTGTTTCTGCAAGTCCTTACAATACAAACTTTCAGAAACACTTAACTGTAATTGGTATATTATGATTATGCACAATCGTAGGATTCACTGTTACACTTTTGTACATGCACATACATAATTTGGTCAATTTCATTCCCTTGTACCTCCCCTTACAGTCTCCTCCCTCTCCCTGGTGCCCTTCTTCTACTCTACGGGTCTCCCTTCTATTTTCACACACACTCGCCCTTTCCTTTTTCCTATCTTCCATATAGAAGAGAAAACACGAGCCTTAGCTGATCACTTAGCATAATATTCTCCACTTCCATCCATTTTCCTACAAATGACATAATTTCATTCTTCTTTATGGCTGAATAAAACTCCATTGTGTATATGTAGCACATTTTCTTTATCCATTCATCTGATGATGGACTCCTAGGCTGGTTCTATAATTTGGCTATTGTGAATTCTGCTGCAACAAACACGGCTGCATGTGTCACTACAGAATGCTGACTTTAAGTCTTTCAGATGTATCTCAAGGAGTTTTATAGCTGGATCATAGAGCGGCTCCATTTCTAGTCTTCTGAGGAACCCCTATACTGATTGACATAGTGGTTGCACTAATATACAATAATAATATACGATTGCGCCAACAGTATATAAGAGTTTCTTTTTCCGCCTTAGAACACCATGCTGAGTGAGATTAGCCAGACTCAGAAAACCAAGGGCTGCATGTTTTCTAGTAGGTGGAAGCTAGAGACAAAAAAGAAGAGAAAAGGGACTTCATGACAGTTAGGAGAGAGACCGGTAGAATTGCAGAAGGAGACTGGGGGAGAGAGGAGGGAAGGGAAAGGAAAGGAAGGTAAGGGAGGGGGAGGCTTGGGGAAAGAGACCAAATAATGTTATGTGCATATATGAATGTATCACTATGAATCTCACTGTCAAGTACAGTTACAATATACCAATAAAATTATGAAAAAGTTCCTTTCCCCCTATATTCTTACCAGCATTAATGTTATTTATTATTATTATTATTATTACTATGGTGCTACTGATTGAATCTAAGGGCATTCTACCTCTGAGATACATCCCCAGCCCTACTTTTTAAAAATTTGAAGCAAGGTCTTGCTAAGTTGCTGACAGCCTCACTAAATTGCCAAGGCAAGATTGGCTTTGAACCTGTGATCCTCCTGTCTCAGCCTCCCAAGAAGGGGTATTACAGGCATGTGCCACCACACCCAGATTATTTGTATTTTTGATGACCGACATTCTTTCTCAGTGTAGTTTTGATTTGTATTCCCCTGATTGCTAAAGATGTTGAACATTTTTCCATACATCTGTTGGCCATTTGCCAACATACACATTTACCCAACTCTGTGACTTTGCCGGTTACTGTGGCTCCCCATCTCATGTAGTTTTTCTCTCTTCCAGGAATTAGTCCATCTTTCAAGATCCAAATCAAGCCAGGTGCTTTTCCAGAGGCCTTTTAGTACATCTGGCCCTTCCACGTCTCAGCCCTCCTAATGCAAGTGTGACTGCATCATCAATTTCCCAAAAACACACATTGCCTTAAGTTGCTCACTTTTGTTTTAGATCATTTCTCTTCCATGGGACTGTAAGTTCTGAGAGTGTGGGTCTGCGTCTCATATTCCTTTCATCTTCTTAGCACCTGGAAATATCCACAGGGTCAGAACTCAACAGTACTTTAGCTTGAGTGAAAGGTAGAGACATATTCCAAAAAAATAACATCAGGTAATGTGAGGTCAGCAGGAAGGATCTCCCTGCACAAGTCTGAATTGAATGGGATGCTACCCGTCCAAATGAAAGGGAACAGAGCCAGCCGGGGGGAAGAGTTATTTATTTTGGCATATATTTTCTGTAAAATGCACACAGAGCCAGTGACTAAGTGTGACACTGTTTGGGGAGTCAACGATCATGCTGTTACTGGCAAAGCATTTTCCAAGCAGTCTGTGTTTTGTGGGAGGAAGTAAGCTACAGGGAATACGAGAATTAATGGATTGTGTACTAGAAACATATGCTTCTCATTACTGGAATCCTGGTGTTGCTGCAGGATAAGGCTGTTTCCCCACCTGGGCAGTGGGCACACATAAAAGATTATTGTTCTGAAGTCTGGGGGCGGAGGGCTGAGCGCCTTTCTTTATAGGCGACATACCCCTACAGTCTCTTCTATTGAATAAGGTTAGATGATGGCTAAGACCGGGCTGCTAACAGTGGGTCCTCCTGTCATGCACCTGTGGGGGGATCAAGCACTGATCAGCCAGAACAAGGCAGGGACCAGGATGCTCCTGCCGTGCAGACAAAAGCAAGCTCCTGCTGCACGACCTCCAGCTGGTTCATCTGCCACCAGGTGTGGCATGCTTCTGTATGCTTCTGGGGTGGCGCTTGCTAAAGGGATGTCCTGGTGAAACTTCTCCCCTTTGTGGTCCAGACAGAGAGCAGCCCTTACTGTCATATCAGTGCCTGGCAGAGCTGCCTCCTCAGCCCCACTCTGGGCTTCTCTTTCTGACTTCCCCCAGCCTACTCCTCCCTGGCCTCTTCTCATCATTTCCCTCTACAGATTTCCTACTGTCCCCTCAGCATCCTTCCCATAAGCAAGCAGCTCTTGGGGCATGCATGGCTCAATGCTGGGTCACCTAGTACAGGCAGGCAGGACTCTGAATGTTCTCATGCCCCACCAGCCCCAGTCTCTGTGCCAGGCTCCAACCTGCAAAAGAGCTGCAGAGTTGCGGCTGCACCCGCCTGGCTGCTGAGCAGGTGTCTCAGGAGTCGGCTGGGTGGCATGTGCCTCTCTGCTCTGACTGAGGCTGGTGGCTGTGTCTATTACCAGGATACCGTGTGTGTGAAGGTCATGTGCTAATCTCTCTGGCAGCACCAACGAATAAAATTCTGCATGACTGATATTTCTAGATCATCAGTTTTCAAGTCATTTTTAAGGCATTTGAACTCTAATGGAATCTTAAGCTGGAACAAATATATAAAACAGATAAAAGGTAAGATTCTCTGCACAAAGGCAAAGAGAATTCTCCCTACCTTGGCATCCCTCAGGACACCTCTTAAGCATGATCTGCAAGCTACTCTTTTTTACATTTGCCCAAATCAGCAAAGGTGGTTTTGGACAGATCCTAAAAAGTATACTTTTCTCCTGCCTTACCAAAGTGAATAAAATTTTGACTTTTCTTGAAAACTCAGGGTCACGATTATGACCCACGACAATGCTAGGTAGTTCTAACATAATGATGCCCTTAGAATACAGACCTGAGTGTCATCTATACCTATGATCACGTCCTTTCTTACAGCCCTCTGTGTTCCTGTTCTCCCAGGTGGGGCAGTCTGTTATTGGGAAACAGGTCACCCACTGTTGTGGTTGGATAGAGAGTGTCCCCTCAAAGAGTTCAAATATTAATGTTCAGAATGGATATAATGAAGCCATGAGGGGTGTAATCTCAGGGGTAGATAAATTCATTGTAATGGACTCACTGGATGGTAACCTAGGCGGGGGAGCGGGCAGTGGCTCCCTGGGGTCTTTGGATCCCTTCCTTTGCTCTCTCTTGCTCTCAGCCTCCATGATGTGAGAGCAGAACCCTTGCTCTCTCTCATCTCTGTTTTCACTGCCATGCCCTGGGACCCACAGATCCTGGCCTCACATTGTTTTGTATTCTTGTAGTGAGACTGCTGACCAAGACACCCACCACCCCCAGGCTGGAGTAACATATACAGGCCGTGGGAGGGATAGGAGAGCAAAACTGGCTATTGAGCAGTGACACCCTTCATCCAGGCGTGGTATTTCCTGTCTGAATTATCGTCCAAACACCATAGAAAGATTCAGAGATATTTTCAAGAATAAACAATGCGTTGAAATACCACTTTCATCATTGGAAATGAGTTAGTTATGTATTCAGCTGGCGAGGTTCATTGTATACAAAGCACCCCGAGTTCTTCACATGGAAGCTGCATTTAACTCCAATGATTATTATATGTAATAATGGACAGGCAGGAGAGAGCCTCATGCCTAACTGTAGGCTGAGATGGGGTCTCCTAGCAATCACCAGGGGTGCTGCTTTGTTTCTAAGCAATAAGGAAGTCAAAACTTTTATTTGCAACATATAAAAAAAATGAGTTAAAAAGTTGAACAAATGGATCTCCAAAGCCAAAAGAAATCTAAAATCTATAAAAGGGCTCACCTAAAACACAATGACTAATATAAATACAAACTAAGGAGTTCAGATTCACTTTGCTTTTTCCTTTCTCCTTTTCTTTCTTTTCTTTTTTTTCCCCCCAGTACTGGGGATTGAACCTGGGAGTATTCTACTTTCAAGATACACCCCCAGCCCATTTTTATTTTTCTTTCAAACAGGGTCTCGCTAAGTTACCAGGGCTGACCTCGAAACTGCGATCCTCCTGTATCAGCCGCCCAAGTACAGGGATTACAGGTGTGTGTCACCACAGCCAGCAAAGAACAGTCTTCTTAAGAATTATGCACCTCTTAGAGCCAAAGCAAGTTGCTCTTCTTCCTCTTCTTATCATTGTCATCATCACCACCATCATCAAGCACTTCCAGATCTCTGAAAACACTGGATTTCTTTAGGAGCCAGATGACTTGCTTTTCAGAGTTTCCCTCTGTATTATTTTAAGCTATCATTTCTACTATGATTTTCGACCAGTTGTATGTACAGCCGTATCAAGGTCTATTTTATTGCATGCTTTAACACAGCTGGCCCAGAATTGATCACTCACTAACATAGAAATATAAAAACTTACCAGCCCTGAAGCCACATCCATCAGGATGGCAGAAACAGTGACAATTTCTACATTTATGATACAGGGAGCCTTCTCTTTTCCCTATTAAAACATATGGCTTTGAATAGGTAGGTTACTTTCTGTGGAATTATTTGTCTATGAAATCTGAGAGGAGTAAACATTCTTTGTTAATTATATAGCAAACTATTTGTCTGCTGGTCAATGATCTAATCATTCTCATTGAGGGCAATCAAACTGAAGAGCAGAAGTAACATGTGGATGGTTGGATTCTCCCAGCTTTGGGCACATACAATTCAGGACTAGTTTAAACAAGGATAAAATTAAGCTTGACTCAAAATGTAATGACCTTCTGCTTGAAGCACAAAATCACAAATGTCTTGAATACTAGAAATGGAGACATGAAACAAACCTGTATTTAGCCGCAAGCTATTTCTTGGGTATCTTAGTTTCTGAGGTAGAGTTTTGTTTGTTGTTTATTTTTGCAGTGCTGGCTATTGTACCCAGAGCCTCCCGCATGCTAGTAGAGAAAGAGATTCTTAAAAAATAAATTCAAGAGGCTGAGACAAGAGGATTGCAGGTTTAAGGCTGGTCCCAAAAACTTAGCAAGACTCTATTTCAAAATAAAACAGGGCTGGGTGTGTGGCTCAGAAGTAGAATGCTTCTGGGACTCTCCCATAAAAAAAAAAAAGAAAAAAAAGAAAAAAAAAGTAATCTAAGCAACTGATTTTTTTTCCCCTTAAGCTTTTGCTGTGCTATCACAGGACTTACTGAAACATGTTTTAGGAAAGGAGCAGTAATGGGAAGCAATCAAGATTCTGGCAGAGTTATAGAAAGCTTATACCTTAAAGAGATAGCTAGAAGGATTAGGCTACAGGGCAGCATTGACAAAATTTAACAAGATTTTAAAATTTACAGGGGATATATATAAATTTCCAGAAAATAGTATCAGAGTATGAATTAATTAGCCCCATCTGGAGAGAAACATAGTTCAATACCCACTAAGTCCAATACCATCTTGCAAACATGTAAGAAGGGGCTGGGGGTGGTGTAGCCAGTAGTCCCTGGAATTAGAAAAATAATTCAGAATGAAGGATGGCACAACAGAGTCTGCAAACATCTGGAGATGTGTGGTTAGTTGCTTGCCATCAGGGCTTGCTAAAGAGCTTCTTAAAAGGAGATCCTCAGGTGGGTGCCATGGTCCACACCTATAACCCCAGTACTTGAGAGGCTGAGACAGGAGGATCGCAGGTTCAAGGCCAGTGCTCAGTAACTTAGTGAGACTCTGTTTCAAAATAAAAAGTAAAAAGGGCTGGGGCTTACCTCCAAGCCCCTGAGTTCGGTCCCCAGTACTGCAAAAATAAATAAATAAGTAAATAAATAAATTAATAAATAAATGCCAGGCATAGTAGCCCATGCCTGTAACCCCAGTACTTGGGAGGCTGACAAGGAGAATTGCAGGTTTGTAGCCAGCCTCAGCAACTTTAGCGAGACCCTGTTTCCAAATAAAATAAAATAGGGCTGGGGGTGTAGCATGGAGGTAGAATGCCCTGGGTTCAATCTCCGGCGCGCGCGCATGTGCGCGCGCGCGCGCACACACACACACACACACACACAACACACCTCTGGAGGACTGCCTGAGAGTGCTGTCCTGCTGAGCTCCTGGGCAAAGCCGCAGCTGCTTATGTGCTGATCACACGCACAGCAGCAGAGCTCTAACTTACGTGCACTTTTGTAAGGGTGGCAATCTTCTCAGAAAACCCTGATTCCATTTCCCACAATGTGGCCACACTGCATCAGCTGGGGGGGCCAGAGCTTGAAGCAAGTTCAGGGGCATTTCTGATCTGTTCACTTGGCAGACCGGGCTGGGGTCGGCAGACACCAATGCTTACACGTGCTGTCTTGTCATTACTTAAGGGAAACTGCTACTTGGTGACCTGGTTTCTGGGTGTGTGGCCACACTGGTTCCAAACTAAGACTTCTGCATTGATTGTTCTCTATTCTCAGAATGTTCTGCTGCCAGGACAGTCCCATGTCAGGTTCCTAGGTGCCTATAGGAGCTCAACTCCATTGTCACTTCTCCCGTGCCTCTAACCAGCCAATCACTCTCTGGCATTGCTGTTTACCTGTCTTGTGGTACCTGTGCCAGCCATCTAAGCGCACGGTACATTGGCTCCTTCTAAAACAAAAGCTTCATAATCATTGCGCCCCTCCCTGAATTATTTTTTGCCACTGTTTTATCCCAAGAGTGTATGACTGTAGGACACTGGATGTAGAAAAGATATTCAATCAATATTTGCAGAACAAGCAGGGCGTGGGGGCGCATGCTTGTAATCCCAGCATTTGGGAGGCTGAGACCTGAGGATCCGGGTTCTCGGCCAGCCTCAGCTACTTAGTGAGGCACTCTGCAACTTAGTGAGACCCGGTTTCAAAAAAATAAAGAATAAAAAACAGGACTGGGGGCATAGCTCGGAGGTGGAATGCCCTTGAGTTCAATCCCCAGTACCACAAAAACAAACAAACAAACATATATATATATATATATATATATATATATATATATATATATATGTATAATTTGCAGGACAAATGCTCATTTTTTTTTCAAAAGAGAAATCATGGGAAATCTTTCCATTTTTAAACGTTGTCAGTAAATTAAAAAGCAACAAACAAATATCTCCAAGCCACCTGATGGGTCCAAAAAGACACATCTGGGGCTGGGCTGCAGCCTTGTACTCCCAGACCCAGGCCGTTATTCTAAGAAGCCACAGCCAGTCCTGACATAGAAGCAGGCAGCTTCCTCCTGTTGAAGAGAGATGGTAGCTCCCACCTCTGGGGTTGTTTTGAGAATAATCATGAAAAATGCTGGTTTATAGTGATACCTGTTTTCCTAATGGATGAGCTCAGCTAAGGATGAGCAGATGAAAAAATTTTCTTCCCTGAAAGATCTGAGTGTGATCTTACTATTTTTCCTCTTTGATTTTAGCTGACTTCAAACTGCATATTTGAAATGGCCGGGCTGTCTCGGACAACTATATCTGTGTGATGCACTGAGGAGCTGTGAAGTCACTTCTGTGGACACGTCCAGAGGAGCATGCTCTGTACCTGCTGAATTTGTTCTGGGGTATGTGCCTGTGCAGTTGCATGCACACAAGTGATTTTAAGGAGCAGACAGTACCATAATATTAAGAACATGACATGTGGCCCCCAACATGCTCAGCGGTTTATATACACTGTCATACTTAAGTCTTAAACAGCCTTGGAAGGTAGCCTTTATTTTATTTTATTTTTTTTGTGGCACTGGGTATTGAACCAAAGGGCATTCTACCTCCCAGCTACACCCTGGCTCTATTTTTATTATTATTATTTTTAAATTTGGAAGCAGGGTGTCATTAAGTTGCTAAAGGCCTCACTAAGTTGCTGAGGGTGGCTTGAACCTGCCATCCTCCTGTCTCAGCCTCCCAAGTACTAGGATTACAGGCACGAGCCAGCATGCCTGGCTGGAAGGCAGCCTTTATTATCTCTCATTTTTAAGGCTAGAAACATTAGGTCCAGAGAAACTGGCAATTTGCCCAATTGCAGGCTCACTTCTAATATTTCCAGCCCTTGAGAATTTTCAGACCCAATTAAGGTACAAAATCACTTTAAAAGCGACAACAACAAAAAATTATCATACAAAGTTGTAACCTTATTCAAAAAATTACAACATGTGATAAAACATATCCTAATGTAAAAGAGCTTATAGCTCATATGAAAATATAAAACCAATTTTGTAAATGAAATAGAAACAAGGCTGTAGCATTTCAAAATAAAATTTAAGTTTAAAACATCAATTTAATGCAGTACTGGATGGCAAATTACCAAGCTTAACTTCTCACCTGTAACATGGCATAACACAGATGGCCAGGGCGGGACTTCTTTTGAGTCTGGTATGTCTATGATTTGATTCTTCTGTTGCTTTTCTCAAACTGAACTTACAGTAAAACTTTCTTCAAACATACTGCGATTTCACCTTTCCTTAAAATGTTGTATTTTTTATGTATTACGTTCACTCCTGTTCTATAACATAGTCCATTCATAAATGCAAATTCAGGAAAAAAAATTATAAGAACCTAAAGATCTGTATTGAATCCAGATGATGGTTTTAAATCAATATTTGGGATGCTTTTGCTTTTTAATTACTCATTTGACTGGAAGGAGTTGGAAATAGAATCCATTTTAAAAATGTTTTGTTCTGTACTTGGGAGGCTGAGACATGAGGATCTCGGGTTGAGGACAGCCTCAGCAACTTAGCGAGACTTTGTTTCAAAATAAAAAATAAAAAGGGCTGAGGGTGTAGCTCAGAGGTAGGACGCCCCTGGTTCAATTCCCAGTCCAGTGTGTGTGTGTGTGTGTGTGTGTGTGTGTGTGTGTGTGTGTGAAGCAACAACAAAAAAACTTTGGTTCTGAAAGTAAATTATGGCAGCATTACCTTCTTATTTATTTTTCACCCAGACTGATATTAAAATGAGCACATTAGATATGTACATAAAACTCAGCCCAAATGGTAGTACACCCAGGGACCTGGAGGCTCCTAGGTGTGGGAAGCCAGCAGGATACTAAATTGCCACAGATAATCCCTAACGTGAATCCCCACAAGTGGTCATTGAAAGCTGGTGGTAAAAGAAGACAGATTTCTTTCAGGTGGAAAATATTGATTTGCAAACTCTAAGATCACAAAAGCAGGCAACAGTTCTTTTGTCAAGTTTGTCAAAAATGGTTCCAGTTAAACCCAGGCGTGGGAAATTCTACTTCTGCATACAGTGACCTTTCAAGAAAACCAACTCCCAAAGAACAGGGTTTTAAAACAAAAAGTGCCTTGAATCACAGCTACACTCGAGCTCGTGGGATGGTATTCTTCTCTGAAAACTGTCATTTTGTCATTTACCAACACAAAACGCTTAACAATTCTTAGAAATGGATTTAATATTATGAGATTGTTTTCTGAGTTGCTAAGCAACACTGAAAAACAACTGTCCCTGTTCTGAGATCATTCCCAGGAGCAGCAGAAGGATTACACTGGCTATACTGCCCTCTACTCAGCCCACAGGCACAGAACTGCAGTTGGGATGCTGAGGGTCTCTAGTGGCCCTGTCTGTACCTCAAACAGCAAACCATCATTGGCTGCCTGGCTGCTGAGATCTTCAGCAAGACAGGGCTTTCCACTGGGTTGTCATCATTACTCAGAGTGAGTCCTGTGCCCATAGTTTTCCTTGCTATCTGCTACATCAGGGTGACTAGCCATCTCTGTGGGCAAACCACTCCCTTTCCCCTTACATAGCTCATTGAAATCCAAATTCCTTTCTTTCTTTCTTTTTCTCTTTTGGTGCTGGAGATTGAATCCAGGGGCATTCTACTTCTGAGCCACATCCCCAGCCCTATTTTATTTTTTATTTTGAAACAGGGTATCACTGAGTTGCTGAGGCTGGTGGTGAACCTGTGGTCCTCCTGCCCCAGTTTCCCAAGTACTGGGATTACAAGCGTGCACCACCATAGGCCTGGCTAAAGTCCAATTCATTTCTAAGGGTAATTTTTTACATCTGAGAAAGCAGAGATTCTTTTCTTGAGAATTGTTTCTTTGTTTCTAAGCTATTGTCTTTACTGCAAAATATAACCTATTTCAGATAACAGCTTTCTTAGGGATATAGTGATATTACACTTACATAGGTAAGTTGGCATCTCCTTGGTTTCACATCCTTAACTACCGCCTCTGTTCTCTTGGAACAAAATAAAAGATGGTGTGCATGGTTCTAAAATTAATACCACAAACATAAATACATTCCTGATTGCTAGAGAAATGAACTCCTCTTTTTAGTTCTGAAAAACTATATTGCATGGTGTGTGTGTGGGGGGCATGATGCAATATCATTTATCCTTATAATTGAATCACACCACCTCAGTATTCCAACGCAAGCTCTTCTACCTGGACATGTGGCTTATGATAGTGAAAAAAGATAAACGAGCAATATTATTATTAATCACTTCATTTTTTAAAGAACCTTTTAGGTTCACAGCAAAATTGAGAGAAAGGTAAAGAGATTTCCCCTCCCCCCGCACAGGCACAGCCTCTCTCCCCTTACCAATATCCCTACCTAGAGCAGTAGGTTTGCTACATCCCATGGGTCAACGTTGACACACTGTTATCACCCAAGTCCCAGAGTTTATATGCTCAGTAATAATATTTTCATCTTCTTAAAGTTATACACTTAATCAGTGCTTTAAAACTCCCCCTCCCCCCAAAAGACTAATGAAATGGAAAAAATCTTAGATCTGTATTTTAAATAAGCTCCGCCTTCATAAGCAATCTGGCCACGACTTACCTAAAAGGATTAATTAAATGAGCAGAGCATCCGCCATACGGTTCACCCTCTGAAGCAGAGACAAATGTACTACAGGCCGATTATGACTGGGTATTCCTGAGCGCCTGCTACGTATGCGCCATACATGATAAGAAGCCGGTTCAGTAACCACCATTTCTATAGCAACCCACACACACTCTGCCTGCTGTGTTTTGGGGAGGCAGTTAGAACTGGATTCCACAATGTAGCTTCACTCTTAGAATATGCTTTTATTTCTGTCGTCTCATTAGAACGGGAGTATGCAAATCAAGCGAGTTACCATTAAGCAGCAGAAACTTAACAAACCCAGAACCCTTTCTCTCAATTGTTTTGACACTCGCTGTCAGCTGGTCACTTGGAACTCAGACCATTGACCTGGTTTGCTTGTTCATAAGTGACCATTCCCCAGGGCAACAAGTCAGATCTCGGTCTGACAACCACACACATTAGACAGCCATCTGCTGCCCCTGCTGCCCCAGTTACTGGTGGAAGAAAAGAGTAAATGCCATAAAAATGAATGGACAGGACCATCTCTTACTGTCCAGAAAGCCCCGGCTAAAATGCATTCGCCGTGACCGATTTCCTTGGCCAGACCTGGGAAGGGAAACTGCTTCTTTGAGAGGTCAAAGTATCCACTGTGCACGACTAACCTGGTATGTATGTGTAACCCCATCATCCCACCCCATTCCCCATACCTACACCTTGACACCCAGACAGACAGCATGGTCAGAAGATGCTCAGCTACAGAAGTCTGCTAATTCCTCAGAGGGGAACATTTCCACTCACCAAGTAGAGCCTTCCTTTACTCCAAAAATCAAGTGGTATTTTTGTGTGTGTACGTGTCAAATGTGAGAGTTGTTTTTTTATTTAAAAAAAGTATTGGTACATTGTAATTATCCATGCTAATGAGATTCATAGTGACACATTTATATATGCACATAACATCTTAGTAAATGCAGCAAAAGTTTCACTCTAGTGTATGCAAATTGTACTTCTTTAAACACATATTTTGAAGACACATACACACACATATACACAGCAACTGATATTGTTGTAAACATACTAAACAAAATTCAACATCATCTGTATCCTAAGAAAGTGTTAATATATTAGGTCATCCTGTGATGAATATGTAGGTTAGAATATGGAAATGCTAATTTCTATAATGAGAAACTCTTCTCCTGTTCAAAAAATATTAACAGACAAGTGTAGACATTAAAAAAATGACAACTATAATAAATGGCAGTATTAAATATTGACCCTCTAATGGTATCAGAAAGAGCACCCCTCTAGGTCTTTTTCCTAAGAGTAAATGTCCAGGTGTCTATAGTCATAGTTTAAATATTCGAGGTAGACTTAAAACATGGGTTTACTGAATCAGTATTAAAAACATGGCTGTATAGCTCAGCGTGGTGGCACGTACTTGTGATCCCAGTACTCGGGAGGCTGAGACAGCAGGCCAGGTTTGTGGCCAGCTTCAGCAACTTAGTTAGACCCTGTTTCCCAGAAGAAAATAAAATAGGATTAGGGGTGTAGCTCAGAAGTAGAATGCCCCTGGGTTCAATCCCCAGTATACACACACCCACATACACACACATGGTTTTATCATCCCAAAAGAAGTCTCACTGAACTCTAAAATATTTTTATCCATTTACAAAGGTAGAAGTCCTGCCCTGCAGTGAGAGTCTGCTACTCTGAACATCAACTGCCATCCCTGGCAAAATGCGGGGGGCTGCCTGGCTAACAGGGAATAAGCAGGCTGCAGCTAAACCAGCATCCCCATTCAGACCTGCACAGCGTAGAATGTTCTTGCATTGTAATATTAGAACGGAAAGAGCTTCCACTTGGGAAGCATTTAGATCAGGGGTCACTGACTTTTTCTATAGAGGGCCAGATAGTAAATGTCTTTGGATTATGGGACATGAGTCTGTTACAACAACTCAACACCCACTGAGTGTTGTAGCTTGAAAGCACAGCAAATGAGCAGGAGTGTGTGTCAATGAAACTATATTTAGGTACTTATGTATGGGTTTCATATAGTTTTTTTTTGTTTCCTTTCCCTTCTTTTTGTATTAGGGATTGGACTCAGAGGCATTCTACCTCTTAGCTATATCCTCAGCCCTCTTTTATTTTGAAACAGGGTCTCACTAAGTTGCTGAGGCTGGCCTCGAACCTGTGATCCTCCTGTCTCTTATTTCCCTCCATTTTTTTTTTTTGGTGGTACTGAGAATTGAACCCAGGGGCATTCTACCTCTGAGCTACATCCCCAGCCCTAATTTTTATTCTTTATTTTGAAACAGGGTCTCACTAAGTCGCGGAGAGCCTAAGTAGCTGAGGCTGGCCACGAACTCAGATCCTCCGTCTCAGCCTCCCAAGTACTGGGATTACAAGCGTGCACCACCACGCCTGGCTATTTCCCTCCATTTTTATTGAGGTGTAGTTGACAATAAAAATTATATACACTTAAGGTGCATGACTTGATGTTTTTATATATGTATCAAGATAAACATGCCATCAACTTATCATTACTGTTTTCCATTTTCTTCTTTCTTTGTGGTAAGAAGCTGTAGGATGTACTTTCTTAGCAAATTTCAAGTATATAACACAGTGTTGTTAACTACATTCACACTGCCTACCATAGACCTCCAGAAACGAATTCATTTTGTTTAATGGCAACTCAGTACCCTTTGACCAACATCTCCCATTTCTCTCTCTCTCCCCTTTTTTGATACTTTCTTTCAACATTTAAAAATGTGACTGCCATTCTTAGCTTTCAGGCCACAGTTGGTGGACCCCGATTTAGGTGAAAAATTCTTAGTGGGTCCATAAGCTGCTCTTTCTGGCTGTTCTACAATTTGGAATTGACAATTATTTTGGTTTATCTCCAAAGCAGACAGTGTAAAGCACTGAATGATTTGAAGCGATTATTGTAATCATAAATTACAACTGACAGTAAGCTGTGTTGTGTGCGTAAGATGTGTTGATAGTTTTGTTTTCCTGATCCTATGGTGCTGTCTCAGGAATTTTCTATTTAACTGAAATATTTCAATTTCAACTTGGATAACAATGTTATTGGCTAAATAGAACAGTAGAACAACTTATGAAATATGTAGGCTTTTATTGAGTTTAGTAAGTTAAAGAACATACGGCGTCTTTGAAATGTCCATTCAATCTTCAAGTTTTCAGAAAACATATTTTAATTCATTTGATTATTTTTGAATGACGATCCAAACGTTGGCTTTTCTCTGTGCACATGCAATCTGTTACAGCCAGGAACTTGGCAGTTCCATTTTTCACAGTAGATGCTAAGTTAAAAAGACCATTTAAATGGAAATAGATGAGCCACACAATGAAGGCTTCCCATGAAAAGGCTCAATCCCCTGGGGACTATTTCCAGAGCAGGAATAGAGACTTGGATGGCACATCACATAGATTCCTTAACAATGCACATTTCTTTGTTTCCGCTGATTTCTCTATTGTATTAGTTTCTTGTTGCTGCTATAATAAATTATCACAAATTTAGGGAAATTACAACACTACAAATTTATTCTCTTATGACGCTGGTGGTCAGAAGTCCAGAATCAGCTTCTCTGGGCTAAAGCCACGGCATCTGTAGGGCCGATTTGAAGGGAGAACCCCTTTCTGGTTATTTTCAGCTTCTAGCAGCTGCCTGCATTCCTTGGCTTGGGGCCCTCTCCTCCATCCTCAAAGCACATCACTGTAGCCCCTGCTCTCGTCACACCACTATCTCCTCTAACTCTGACTCCTTTGCCTTCTTTTGATAAGGACCCTTGTGATCACAGTGAACCATCTGGATAATCGGGGATAATCTCCCCATCCTAAGGTTCTTAATCACATCCACAATGTGCCTTTATATTATAAGGTGACATTCACAGGGTCCAAAGATTAGGATGCAAAGATATTTGGGGGAGGGGCATTATTCAGCCTGCCACATTCACCAAAACATCCTTTAGATACATTTTTGTTGTTTCTAAATGATTTCCAAAACACACTAATGAGAGTGAGAATGCTGCTTTAACACACACCTGTGCCCCATCATTACGGCCACGTGCACACGCAAACCCCTGGAGAAAGCCTCAGTGCATTAGGAACATGGTCTTTCTGCTCCCAGATCTATCCACCCACACTCAAATATATTCACTTTAAAAACAAGAGGCAGAGACAGGAAGGAAGAGAATAATAACAGCAAGGATGGAGATTCCAGGGTGGGGAAAAATCCAATATAATGTTTGTCTTACTGAACAAGAGCTCAACGCTTCATCCTTTATTCTTACAACACACACACACACACACACACACACACACACACACACACACACACATACTCACACTGGTGGTTTGGATCCTGAATACCCCTCCTCCAGGGCCTACATGCCATCGCCTTGTCATCAGCCTGTAGCGCCACAGGGACGGTGGAAACCGTAGGAGGTGGGTCTGGTGAAGGATGTTAGGTCTTTGGGGGTACACCCTTGAAAGGGGTACTTACTGAGTCCCCGGCCCCTTTCTCTCTCTCTCCTCGCTTCCCTACTGTCATGAGGTGAGTCATTTCTTCTGCCACATGCTTTCTGCCACAATATTCTGCCTGGCCACAGCCCCAAAGGCAGCAGGGCCAAGAGACCATGGACCAAAACCTTTGCAACCATCAACCAAAATAAGCCTTTCCTCCTACGTTGCTTCTTTTGTTACAGCAACAGAAAGCTGACACACGCATACGTGTAAAGGTAAAATTACGTATATAATCATCTTGAGCACAATGTTATATTGTAATATCTTAAACATCTGACTTCTAAAAATCATCCTCATCTGCTGGGATTACTCAACAAGCGTTTTAGTTGGGTGCCTGGCATGTGCTGGGAACTGTTCTCGATCACAAGGATTCCAAGACAAGTAAGACTCAGAGGGGGCAGGTGACAACTGTGTGACCGTGGGGCCATGTTCCTGCCATTGCTAGTACCACTGCCATGTGCATGAGGGCCCAGGAGGGCCTCCCTCGTGCCTGGGGATGGGGACCTGCGGGCAGGAGGGAAACGACTAGCATAGAATTCAAAACATATTAGCGGATTTCTCTAGGAAGTAGGATCATGGGCCATTTTTATTTTCTTTGTGTTGTACAATGTTGGTAATCCTTTTTCAGAAGATAAAAAAAAGACTACACAACCCAAGAAAGATTATAGGACTTTCTGAAGAAATAAAAGGAGCAGAATCAATTTTAGGTCTCATCACCTTTAGAGATTCTAAGTTAATTAGCTTAAAGGCAGACACACACACACACACACACACACACACACTCACACACACACACCAAGAAAATCATGCACTGTGAGTGGTAGCATTTACCAACTGCAAGGAAACAGACTTCCATGGGCTTCTTGGAAAGAAACCAGAATGTAAGGAGGTCATCTGCCAGCCAACCAAGACGCAGACCTCTGCTTACCCAGCTTCTGGTCAAACCGCCACGCCGCAACGTAGGCATTGTGCCTCAGACTGCTCTGTGTGGCCAGGGGCACGGTGACGTAGATGGGGCCGTCCACCAGCACCGGGGTGCCATTACTGCTGAGTAAGTGCACGCTGACGGCCGTGACGGGGGTCAGGTCATACCTGGTGCTGTTTCCTAAAAGGAAGAGGTATTTTCCATTACATGCACATGAAGTATCAGGGGCTGCGGAAATCCTTTGTGGAAAATAGTCTCAGCTACCATTTGTTGAGTAGAACATCCTCTATGCTAGGGACTGTCTCCATAATCCTCACCACACTTGAAGATGGGTGTGGTGGCTCACGTCTGTAATCCCAGTACTTGGGAGGCTGAGACAGGAGGATCGCAGGTTCGAGGCCAACCTTAGCAATTCAGCGAGGCCCCCAGCAACTTAGTGAAACTCTGTTTCAAAAAATAGAATAAAATAGGACTGGGGTGTAACTGGTAGGTAGAACACCCCTGGGTTCAATCTCCAGTCCCCCCCCACACACAGGCCTTTTCTATAACGTGAGATGATGGTATGTTGGAAACCACAGAACATAACTTCTATGCCAACTGAGCCCCATGCACATGCTAATAACATATATAACATATATTACATACTAACGTATCAAGAACAGATCACCAAAGCAAACCCAAATGTCTTAGACTAGGGACGCCTTTTTTTTTTTTAAATAATAAATTTGCTCAAGGATTGCTTCAAAATATTAACTTACTTCTGCTAAAAAGTATATCATTGAAACTTGAAGTATTTATGAGTTATTTTAGTTGCCATTGTTATTTTGGTCTACTTAAGAGAAATTTAATATCCCAAGTACTTTCCATTAGAGGGCTTTAGCCAAGCCAGTGCTTTAACGACTGATGAATTAAAGAATGCTATGGGAGTGATACTTACACACTTAAGCAATCCATTTTCTCTAGGGAAATACAGTACCATGGGAAATGTATTCTGTCACAGCTTTACAGCTTTTCTTGAACAGAATAACATACAGTGATAAAAAAAAAATTAAGCTGCATTAGCATACAATGTATAGGATTTTTTTTATTCAGTCACTTATATACTTACCCATCTATCTGAGTTGATGCCTACTTCCACTGTAACCATTTGAAGCCAATCTGGTAAATTACTGAGTTTCTATAATGAGTGATAGCTAAACCCTCCATAGAGAAAGTTCCGAACAGTCAATGATGGCTGGTCTTTCATCATTTACATCCGTCTCTGTTTTCTCATGATGGAAAGACATGGGAAGAGAGGTTCCATTGAAAGGTCTAACTTGGAATCAGAGATTCAAGTTTGGAAATCTTTTTGTCTATCCGTTTCATTTTAGGATAAAGAAAACCAAAACCTAGAATTTATCGTCTTTCTGGTTAAAATATCTGGTGGATCAGGACATATATGTGCCAGTTGCTTAAAGGTGACACAGTAGCAAAGTCAGGTGTGCAGTTTACTACTCTAGGTTCTATTAGAGCCTCTGAAAAAGCTGGGCACAGTGGTGCATGCCTGTAATCCCAGTACTTGGGAGGCTGAGACAAGAGGATCGCAGGTTTGGGGCCAGTATTAGTAATATAGGGAGGACCACAGCAACTTAGTGAGACCCTGTTTCAAACTAAACTAAACTAAACTACACTAAAATAGGGCTGGGGGTGCAAATCAGAAGTAGAATGCCCATGGGTTCAATCCCCAGGACCATGGGAAAAAGAAGGAAGAAAGGAAGGAAGGAAGGAAGGAAGGAAGGAAGGAAGGAAGGAAGGAAGGAAGGAAGGAAGGGACTTCTGAAAAAGACATAACTTGAAACTACAAAGACACTAAAAAACTTATTGGACTTTGTATACAAAACTTAGAGATAATGTTTTCTATCAGGGAGTGCTGTTTTCTTCCATCAAATCCTCCGCAGGAAGTCCGTGCAGAGGGAGGTACCAGGGAGGTGGAGTAGATGCGTTAGGAATGGCATTTTCCTCTCCATCATCACCTCTCCATGATCCTGTACCTGACTGGGGAAACGGGCTTCGGGCTTCTGGTACCAGTTCTGCCATGAACTACCTTCCTGGTCTGGCAGGTTACTCCGCTCCTCTGAGGCTATTTTGTCTTATCTTTGCAATTAAGGAGGGTGGACAAGACACCTTCTTGAGTATATAGGCCTAAACATTCTTAGAATATTAATTGCAGAAATTAGTGTATTAGTTAAGAGTGGTGAGGATTAGGCTCCTCACTTGCTCTGGCTGTCTTATGAGACTGCAGGCAATCATACCTGCTTTTCAGAAGCCGAGATCCTTCTTCAGGGCCCATTCACTGCCTTCTCCTACTCTATACCTTCCCCTCTACCCTCCCACGTTCTTTTTCCTGGATGGATTCATACTCTAAGGGATAAATTATTTCCCTTCCATCCTTAACCTTCATTATGAGACTCCAGTTCTGCATGAAATACTGGATTCTACATGTCACTAAGCTTCCTTTCTGGGCCCCTGTTGAAGTTACCTGGCCCTTTATGTTCAAATAACGACAGGTATCAGACCAAAGCACAGGAGGAGGGGGGGCACCACAGGAAGTGGGGAGCTGAGCTGTACCGTATTGTACCTCCAACATCAGTCATTCGCAATAGGAGCAGCTCAGCCCAGCTCAGCCAGGTTCTGTCTGGCTTTGTGTTCTATTTCAGAACTGAGCGTCCCTGATCCAAAAAATCTGAAATCCAAAATGCTCTGCAATCCAAAAACAATCTAAGTGCCAGAGTGCACGGCTGATAAAGTCCATGTGAATATTCCAAAGTTAAAAAAAAAAAGAAAATACGCACTCTAAAATCCGAAACACATTTGGTCCCAAGCATTTTGGGTAAAGGATCATTGACCTTCGACAACTTTGTGGGGTGGCAGGAAAACCGGCGCCTGAGTCATTCATTGATACCTCCCTGTCATCTTGTTATTAGTGGAAGACATTTAAGACCCCTTGGGGTGCCACAGAGCAGGTCAGTGTTTCTCTCAGCAATGATGGGAAGAGTGTGATGCTAGAGGGCACAGTGGTTTTGGCCTGTGCATAAGAAGGGTTCCTCATTTATTTATTTATTTTTTTGGTACTGGAGTCTGAATCCAGGAGCATTCTACTTCCAGTTGACACCCACAGCCCTATTTTATTTTTGAAACAGAACAGGGTCTCACTAAGTTGCTGAGGGTCTCACTAAGTTGCTGAGGCTGGCCCCAAACCTGTGATCCTTCTGTCTTAGCCTCCTGAGTACTGGGATGACAGGTGTGCACCACCATGCCCAGTTAGGGGCTGCCCATTTCAATACCAGAAGCCACAAGTAACGGACTGGGAAGAGCGAGTGGGAAGTGGCCGACCTCTCCACGTGGCTGCATTTACTACTTCCATCTTGGGACCCGCCCTCTAAACTGGACACGACTGCCCTTATGCTGCCCCAAGGAAACCCCTTTGTAGCCTCCTCTGCTTCTGTCCATCTCTGTTGACTTCTAGTCACAACTGCCACCTCTCAGAGACATGCGTGGTCCCAGCTTTCCTTCTGAGCTGAAATCTCTTAGAAGCCTTTTATAAAACAGGAGGCAAGTACTCACGGGGCAACTGAGAAGCTGTATACAAGCTGTGACCACAGGCCAGCACCGAGCAGATGACCTGCAGGGTCATATGCTTCATGGAACCCGGCTCCCAGCCCCCAGGGAACATGCGAATGTTCCAGTGCCCTGGACTGGGTGTCTTTCCTGGTAGGTCTCAGAGAAGGTCTAATCCTTTCTAGGTCAACCTACCAGTTATTTCAGTGGAAAAGAATTTTAATATCACCTTCCAAAGACCTTCTGTCTTCCCTGTGAAATAGAGTGATTTTAAAATAATGAGAACTCTTCTAAAATCAATAGTCCTGTGTCTTTGTGTTCTTCTCCTAGTCTTCTCAGATATCATAATTTATTCAAGAACTATTGGAAACGGGACAGAGAAAAATTAATGAGCTTTGAGAAATGAGATTGTCCCTCC
>PVLC010016521.1:15264-35417 GCA_004027655.1 Graphiurus murinus | reverse complement strand
CCTGAGGGGGAAGGTAGTAGGGGCACAGGAGCTGGGGTTCACTTCTGTGGTCCTGCCCTCTCCCGCCAGACAGACTGCTTGCTGGCCTCAGGGTTGTACCCAAGTTGAGGACACCACTCCTACACAGCCGCCCACAGGTCCCATTCTGCCCAACGGGGTACTGGAGAAGGGCATGGTCTTCAGCCTGTCCCCCAAGGCCCGCCTCTCCCGGGGAGGCCACTCTGGCGCTTTCCTGGGTCAGTGGCCCTGGGCTCATGTCTGTTGTGGGACACCTCTTCCCTGCAGGTGGTTCCACTGCCTTCAGCCCAGTCCCCTCAGGCCTGTGACTCCCGGCTGGGCTGGGCCTAGTGGGTCTTCTGCTCCCCCCGCCTGCCCCCCAATCTGGCCAAGTAGGTGAAGGCTGAGACCGGTCAGAGTTGAGCCTTTGCCTTCCCGCCTCTCCTGGGCTGTCTGCCATGCTATGCCAGACCCAGTGACTCATGGGGACAAGCAGTTGGGAAATACCAGGCAGAGGGCAGCTCCCAGCCCCAGCTGGCCAGCTCTTGCTGACTGCCATCCCTGGGGTGGTGCCCTGCTTCCCTCTACCCAGGGACAAATGGCAAAAGTCCCAACTGTGGCCAGCCAAGAGACTAGGGGTACAGCTTAGTGGTAGGGTGACACTGGGTTCAATAAACAATACCCCCCCGACACACACGTGCAAAATAAAATAAGAGCCAGGCATGATGGTGTACCTCTGTAACCCCAGTACTTGGGAGGCTGAGACAGAGGATCATAGGTTTGAGGACAGCCTCAGCAAGTAGGGAGACTCTCAACAACCTAGCGAGACCCTGTTTCAAAATAAACATAAAATAGGGCATTTGGGAGGCTGAGACCGGAGGATCCGGGTTCGCAGCCAGCCTCAGCTACCTAGTGAGGCACTCCGCAACTTAGTGAGACTGGGTTTCAAAATAAAGAAGAAAAAATAGGGCTAGGGGTGTAGCTCGGAGGTAGAATGCCCCTGAGTTTAATCCTCAGTACCACAAAAAAAAAAAAAAAAAAAAAGAGCTGGGGTTGTAGTTCAGAAGTAGAATGCCCCAGGTTTGATCCCCAGTACCAATAGATACATACATTCATATATAAATAAAAACTTGGGAGGCTGAGACAGGAGGATCGCAGGTTCCCAACCAGCCTCAGCTACTTAGGCTTTCTGCAACTTAGTGAGACTCTGTTTCAAAATAAAGAATAAAAGCCAGGCATGGTGTCGCACGCTTGTAATCCCAGCATTTGGGAGGCTGAGACTGGAGGATCCGGGTTCGCGGCCAGCCTCAGCTACCTAGTGAGGCACTCCGCAACTTAGTGAGACCCTGTTTCAAAATAAGGAATAAAAAATAGGGCTGGGGCCAGGCGTGGTAGTGTACACCTGTAATCCCAGTTCTTGGCTGAGACAGGAAGATCCCAGGTTCGAGGACAGCCTCAGAAAGAGTGAGACTCTCTTCAACCTAAGGAGACCCTATTTCCAAATAAGAAATAAAATCGGGCTGGGGGTGTAGCTTGAAGGTAGAAGGCCTCTGGGTTCCATTCTCAGTACCATAAAAAAAAAAAAAAAATAGGACTGGAGTGTAGCTCAGAGGTAGAATGCCCCTGGGTTCAATCCCTAGTACTAAAACAAACAAACAAACAAACAAAACCAAGCAGCTGGGTGTGGTGGCACACGCTTGTATTCTCAGTATTTGGGAGACTGAGCCAGGAGGATCACAGATTTGAGGATAGCCTCAGCAAGTAGTAAGACTCTCATCAACCTAGCAAGACCCTGCTTCAAAAAGAAAAATAAATCCAGGCATGGTGGTGCACGTTTGTAATCCCAGTACTTGGGAGGCTGAAACTGGAGGATCTCAGGTTCATGGCCAGCCTTAGCTACTTAGCGAGGCCCTTGGCAACTTAGTGAGACCCTGTTTCAAAACAAAGAATAAAAAAAAAAATAGGGCTGGGAGGTGTAGCTCGGAGGTAGAATGCCCCTGGGTTCAGTCCCCGGTACTGGAACAAAACACACACACACACAATCCCAGCTGTAAGCCAGGCCCATGGGGGGCAGTGGGAATTCTCCCTGTGTGCGGGGGAAGCAGGGGCTGGGCATGTTGCTAAGCCCAGGAGTGCTGACCCTTGACCTTGGCGCCACCGTTCCAGGTGAGGCTGGTGCCAACATCATTGAGGTGTCCAAGGAGGCCCGCAAGCGGTTCCTAGGTCCCTTGCACCCCTCCTTCAATCTGGTGAAGACCATCCGTGGCTGCCTGCTGAAGACCTTGCCTGCGGACAGCCATGAGCGTGCCAACGGGCGCCTGGGCATCTCCCTGACCCGCGTCTCCGACGGGGAGAACATCATTATATCCCACTTCACCTCCAAGGACGAGCTCATCCAGGTGGGTGGGGGGGCCGCACAGGGCGGGGGGGGCAGTGGGCACCCAGCGCCCTGCTTACTCGGCCTCTGTCCTGCCCCAGGCCAATGTCTGCAGCACTTTCATCCCTGTTTACTGCGGCCTCATCCCTCCTTCCCTGCAAGGGGTGGTGAGTATCCCCGCCTGGCCCCGCCTGGGCACCCTGCGGGGTGGCAGAGTCCGCCACTCTCTGGGCTGTGAGACAAGGCTGGAGGAGGAAGGCCATGGTGCCCCAGCCTCGGCCCTCACTTCCGCTGTTGTGTAAGAAGCCAGCCAGCCCCAGGGAGGCTCATGCTTCCTGTGGCTCCCCCACCCTCCACTTTGTGCCCAAGCCAGCCGTGGGTGAAAGGGCCCCGGGGAGGGGTCGCCAGCTGCAGCCCCCTCATCTGTGACCCCGTGTCTGTGTCATTGTGAAGCGCTACGTAGACGGCGGCATTTCGGACAACCTGCCACTCTACGAGCTGAAGAACACCATCACGGTGTCCCCTTTCTCGGGGGAGAGTGACATCTGCCCACAAGACAGCTCCACCAACATCCATGAGCTCCGGGTCACCAACACCAGCATCCAGTTCAACCTGCGCAACCTCTACCGCCTCTCCAAGGCCCTCTTCCCTCCGGAGCCCATGGTGAGCCGCCCCGGGAGCGCAGAGGCCGGCAGCCTCTTCTGAGGGGCCCCAGGGACAACAGCCTGTCTCTCTAGTTGGACCTTGTGCTGGATCCAGGCCGGGGGGATGGCGATGGAGGTGGCCATTGCAGGGACTCTAGGGGACAGAAGAGGGCTCATATGGCCCTCTGCTTCAGCCTGTCCCTGCCTGCTGCAGGTACTTCGAGAGATGTGCAAGCAGGGTTACAGGGACGGCCTGCGCTTCCTGCGGAGGAATGGTGAGTGGGCCGCTGGAGGGTGGGCGGGCCGGCGCCTAGCTGCTGGGACCAAGGTCGGCTCATGATGGGTCCCATCGCTCCCACCCCAGGCCTCCTGAACCGGCCCAACCCCTTGCTGGCACTGCCCCCGGCCAGCCCCCACGGCCCAGAGGAGGAGGCCGCAGAGGAGGCCGCAGAGAGGTCCCCAGCGGAGGACCACTCGCCACCGCCTGGGGAGGATCACATCCTGGAGCACCTACCTGCGCGCCTCAATGAGGGTGCGTGCAGGGGAGAGGAGGAGGGAGGAGGGGACGTGGAAAAGCCAGCCCCTGAGTGGGCCCTGGGCTGACTCTCCTGCCACCCGCAGCCCTGCTGGAGGCCTGCGTGGAGCCCAAGGACCTGATGACCACGCTCTCCAACATGCTGCCAGTGCGTCTGGCCACCGCCATGATGGTGCCCTACACTCTGCCGCTGGAGAGCGCCGTGTCCTTCACTATCCGGTGCGAGGCCTGGGAAGGGGGTCAGGAGAGGAGGCGCTGGGGACACCCCGGAGCCAGGGTTCCCCGGGGGAATGGGGGAGGGTCTGCCCTTCGATGCTGAGGCCCTGCCTCCCCTCCTCTCCAGCTTGCTGGAGTGGCTGCCCGATGTTCCCGAGGACATCCGGTGGATGAAGGAGCAGACGGGCAGCATCTGCCAGTACCTGGTGATGCGCGCCAAGAGGAAGCTGGGTAGTCACCTGCCCTCCAGGTGAGCTGCCTGGCTGTTGTGTCCCCCGCGGGCCCCGCGGCCACCGGAGCTCCCCACTGAAGACCTCCCTCGCGCCGTGTCTCGGCCCTTAGGCTCTCCGAGCAGGTGGAGCTGCGCCGTGCCCAGTCGCTGCCCTCGGTGCCACTGTCCTACGCCACCTACAGTGAGGCCCTGCCCAACTGGGTCCGCAACAACCTCTCGCTGGGGGACGCCATGGCCAAGTGGGAGGAGTGCCAGCGGCAGCTGCTGCTGGGTCTCTTCTGCACCAACGTGGCTTTCCCGCCAGATGCCCTGCGCATGCGCGCGCCTGCTGGCCCCGCCCCCACGGCCCCCACACCCCCGCAGCACCCGCCGGGCCTGCCCCCCTGCTGAAAGGCGGCTCCTCCAGCCTTCCCCGGCGCCCGCTGTGCCCCAGGGCTCAGGGTCCTGCGGCTGGCCGAGACGCCACCCCCTGCCTCTCTCCATCACCCACTGTGGAGTGAGGAGGGCGCCCCTCACAGCTGCAAATGGGGGGCTGTGAACCCCCTCCACCAACCACTCACTGGCTGCACTGAGTGGGGAGGGGTGTGGAGTGCCCCTCCCCTTGGGGCCGCAGGTCCTGTCGCCCGTGCCTTAATCTCCCCTGCCTGCTGCCCCTCTCAGCGCAGGACTGCTCTGAGAACACTGCACCTGCTCCTCCCCCCAAAGAAGAAGTGTGAAGAGTTATTTATTTTCGCCAAAGCAGAAATAATAAATGCCATAGCTCAGCCTCTGCCTTCTTCACGTGTGTGTGACCCCCCTTTGCCTGGGGACATGGTGGATAGAGCTTGTTCCCCCGCCCCGCCCCGCCCGGCCAGTGTCTCTGTAGCCAGATGTCAGGCCTTCCAGGGTCTCACTCCTGGGCCTGCCATCTGGGCCTGGGGCCCCTCCTGTGGCCACCCCTTCGGCGAGGACCCAGGCACGTGAGCCTCACTTTGCCTGAGGCCTCCTTGCTGACCCTCGGGCATAGCTTTCCAGAGGCCAATGGAAGTACGTGGGACCACGACTCTTTACAGGATGGGGATAGCTTGTGACAGAGCTTACCTAGCATGCACTGGGCCCTGGGTTTCATCCCCAGCAGTGCAGAGGAAAAAAAAATGTTTACAAAAGGTGTCACCCACACCTTGGTTCCACAGAGTGACACAGTGGGGGCGTGGGGTGGGGCTGAGTCCAGGGCTGAACTGATGAGGGTGAGGCTTGTGCAGCTGAGGGCTGGGGACTTGAAAACGTCAGCCCCTGCGCCGCCTTTGGCGTCTGGCCCAAAGCTTTGTGCTGGGCTCTGTTCTTCCTGGGTCTGGGCGTCACAAGCGCTGCCCGCCAGGTGCACGTGCCTTTGTGTTCCCCTGCCCGTCCTGTACCCTGTCTACTGCCAGTACCTGGAGAGGTCAGAAGAGGCTGGAATACTGGCGCAGGGTGAGGTCCTCGCTGAAGGTGGCCTTGTCTTGGAAGACATGGTTTCCTGAAGCCATTCTCTGCCACAGGGGGGCTGTACTCCGGGACCCACAGGGTGAGGGGTGCTGGGGCACAGCCATGGACTGGGCGGGCTATCTGGGCTCCTCACCTGTCCCTCCCAGAAGGCGTGGGGTGGCTGTGGTGGCAGCCCCCAGCCAACAATAACGGTGGTGGGACCTGGGGCAGCAGGACTGGGTGAGCCGGCCAGGCAGGTCCCTGGCCTGTGTGCCAGGGGCCACCCCCCTCTCGGTCGGTCTCCAGGTTCTTGTACTGTAAGCCCAGCCTGTTGTGGTTCCACTTGAGAAGCAGAGGGCACAGGGCCCCCAGAACTGCTGCTGCAGGCAGGTGGGTGCAGGGGGCCAGGCTGGGGCTGAGAAGGGGGTCCTGGGGAAGGGGGCTGCCCTCAGGCCTGGCCCAGCCCTCCTTCCAGGAACCCCTGGCCAGGGCCGAGTTCCAAGGGGAGTGCAGAGAGGGGTGCCGAGGGGGTGCCGAGGTGACCTCTCCGCCCCACACACCCTCACATGGAGTGCTTAGTGCTGCTTCGTTAAGTGGCATTGTCTTGTACTAGATGTGTATTGCTTAAGATCTTGGGGAAAACAAAATTGGGAAAGCAGAGAACAGAAAGTCAAATCTGCCGGCTGTAGAGACAGCTACTGAAAGTATGTGGTCTATTTCCTGCCGGCTTTTTCCCATCCACTTTTTGGCGCCTTAAGTCCGTGTCCTTGGGGTGTGTGGGGGGGAGCTGGTGTCTGCATCTCCAGGAGGACTTCGCTGCCCCTCGCGATTCTGCCTGGACCGGGTCGGGCCGCCTAGGGGTCGGGCCGCCAAGGCAGCAGGAGAGGCGGGGACAGGGCGGCAGTAGCAGGCGACGCTCCGCCCGGGCGGCGCACCCGGGGTCTCCCGCCTGCGAAGCAGCAAGCCCCCCGGCGCGCGGCGCGGGTCCGAGCAGGGGCGGGGCGCGCCGCGCGTTTCCGGGAGCAGCAGCCTGCAGGTGCGGCGGCGCAGCTCGCAGGTAGGCGCTCGCGGGAACCGCGGCCCGGCCCCCCACCACGCCGCGCCCCCCCGCCCCGGGCCGCGCCTTCGGGCCACGGCAGGGGGCGCCGACCACGCGCGTCTCGTCCAGGGCGCCGGTGACCCTCGGGGCGCGCAGGGGCAGAGGCCAGGTCGGCCCTCGGAGTGCGGGGAGCGCGGGCGGCTCGCCAGCTCCACCCGCGGCCCTTCCTCCCGGCTCCCTGGGGCCGGCCGAAGCGCCGCTTCCGGCTGGGATGGACCTCGGGTCGCTGGAGCCCGCCAGCCGCCCGTGGGGTGGCGACCCCGCCCCAGGGAGCCGACGACCTGGGGGCCAGGGCCCCGGGCCCCGCCTGTCCTTTCTCTCGCTGGCCGGTTCCTCGGACCTGCTGTCCTGGGAGACCCCCCTCTCCCCAGGGAAATGGGTGAGTGGGGGAGGGAGGATGCCCGCAAGGTCTGAGAAGAGAGACCCAAGTCCCAGGTCCCGGTGGGCGTCACGGCTGGGGTGTAGCTTTGGGAAATCCGGGATCTGAACACGACGTTGTGAGAAGGACAGGTGGCTCCGATCAGGGGGCGGAGCTCCCGGCCAGGAGTTGGGAGGCCCTGGAGGTTCCCGGACGTGGAGGGGCGAGTCAGGGGGACGGGAAGGGCCCCACTGCTAGGGGAGGGGTGCTAGCCCAGAATCTGAAGAGAGCTCTGGAGCGCAGGTGCCCGCGGCTGGGACCTTGCACCTGTGCCCCATGGGACCTGGCTGCCAGGTGGGAGGGTCTGCTGGCCAGGGGGGGAGGAGTTACCTGGCCTGCCAGCTGTCGGGTCAGAGCATCACCGGCCAGGCCAGGGGCTAAGAACTTGGCTAGGATTGGCCAGGGGATTAGTCCTGCCCCGGGGGTCCCAGGTTGGAGTCCCCATCTCTAGGGTGTGGTGCGCCCCTCCTGCATTGGCCCTTCCTGTCAGGAGCTCTTCTAGAGGAAGCCCCTGAACCTGAACTCTGTTATTCCCCACGCGGGCTCTGTCCTGGCCTCCAGCCTCTCTCTGGCTTCCGACCTCTGCCATGCCTGGTTCGGAGCAGCCCTCTCAGTCCCCAAGCCTGCAACCCCCCACCGCGGTGGCGCCCCAGGCTGCAGCCCCCCTCCACCTGCCTTGCCTTCCTTTTTACTTGCATCCCACCTGGGGTAGGGAGGGCCTCTGCCACTCACACCCCCATCCTTCTGACCCTCCCTTGGTTCCCCAGCACCCAACGAAGCCAAGATCCTGCTCCCATGGCCAGCCCTGGGAAGCCAGGGACTGGGGAGTCCCAGGAGGAGCAGGAGGAGGCGGAGGGGGCCTGCGCAGCAGGGCGGCCTGCCGAGGTGCTGCGGCAGGCCCAGGAGCTCTTCCTGCTGTGTGACAAGGAGGCCAAGGGCTTCATCACCCGGCAGGACCTGCAGGTGAGCGCCAGTCCCCAGAGGCCATCCCGCCAGGGCTAACCATGGCGGCTCACCCTGCCCTCCTCGCCTGGCCAGGGTCTGCAGAGTGACCTGCCCCTCACACCTGAGCAGCTGGAAGCAGTGTTTGAAAGTCTGGACCAGGCCCACACCGGCTTCCTCACAGCCCGCGAGTTCTGCCTGGGCCTGGGTGAGCAGGGCCTGCAACACTCCCAGCACCCAGAGATCCTGCCTGGCCCCCTGGGACTCTGGGCAGCCTGTGGCTCTGTCACTCCCCTCCAGTGCCCTCACTGGTGCCTGGGGAGACCCCGCGCTGTACAGTGTGCCTGACCTCTCTCCCCTGCCAAACCCAGGTGGGGCCGGGAGCCTGGCTGTCACCTCCCATTCCCAGGCCAACAGCACCAGGATAAGGAAGAAAAACAGGAAACTGAGCCCTGAGAGGGAGCAGGATATGCGTTGGGGCGGGGGTGAGCTGGCCAGAGTGGTAACCCGGAGGCCCCCTCTTGTGCCTGCAGGGAAGTTTGTGGGGGTGGAGTCAGCCCAGGGCCCGACCCCCTCGCGGACTCTGGAGGAAACCTTTGAATCGGGCTGGTCGGATGTGCAGGGTACCCTGGGCTGCCTGGAGGAGGAGGAGGAAGAGGAGGAGGAGCGATTCTGCTCTGCGCTGGAGCAGCTGGGGGTGGCCCGGGTCCTCGGCGAGTGAGTGCCGCTCGCCCCGCCCGGGTCCCTGCTCTCCGCTCCTTAGGTCTGCCCGTCTGTTCCCACCCAGGGTGTCTAGGCTGGCCAGGACCAGTGGACCGTCAGCTGTGACTGCGGGGAGGGACTGGCCGTGATTTCCCACAGAATTTGCATTTCAGGAGCGGGCGGCCGCAGCTCCGGGGAGGGGCGGTACCTGGCACGTGGCTATGCAGCCCCAGTACTCTGGACACTCGCAGCTTGCCCAAATCCTGCACAAGGACAGACCTGGGTCGGGTAGAGAGCACCTACCCTAGGGATGGCGCTGCGCGGAGCGCGCGTGCCGGGCCCGTCCAGGGCGGCAGGGGTCTCCCAGGGGGTCACCGTGGGCAGAAGGGAGTTGACACCCACTACCGCCCGCCGGCCCACGCCTCAGTCTCCGCTCGCCCCCTCCAGACAGCGGGCCGTGAGGGCGCTATGGGCCCGGCTGCAGCGCGAGCGACCCGAGCTGCTGGGCTCTTTCGAGGAGGTTCTGCTGCGTGTGTCGGCCTGCCTGGAGGAGGCGGCGCGGGAGCGGGCCGGCCTGGAGCAGGCGCTGCGGCGGTGAGGGCGGGGCCGGCGGGGATGGCGCGGGGTGGGGGTGTGGAGGCGGCGCTGGAAGGTCCTCACCGCGGTCTCCCCGGGTCCCCAAGGCGGGAGAGCGAGCACGAGAGGGAGGTGCGCGGCCTCTACGAGGAGCTGGAGCAGCAGCTCCGGGAGCAGCGGCAGCGCAGGCGGAGCCAGGTGCGCCCGCCCGGCCGGCCTCCGTCGCCTCCCTGGCTCCCCCTTCCCGAGCTGGTCCCTCTCCAGGGCTCCCCCTTCCCTGCTCCGCCCCTCCCGCAGCCCCCACCCCTCCACAC
The DNA here is from genome assembly GCA_004027655.1 of Graphiurus murinus. Lineage (NCBI taxonomy): Eukaryota > Metazoa > Chordata > Mammalia > Rodentia > Gliridae > Graphiurus > Graphiurus murinus. The sequence continues at coordinate 25,922 of PVLC010016521.1, read as the reverse complement.
CCGGCCCTGGCCCCTCCCTGCGGCCCCTCTGCGGGGCGCCCGAGCCTCAGGTGCCCCGTGTGTCCCAGAACCTCCCCCGGGAGGAGCGGAGGGGCCGCCTGGAGTTGGAGCTGCAGAGCTGCGAGCAGGAGCTGGAGCGCGCCGGCCTGCGGCAGCGGGAGGTGAGCGCCCCGCCCAAGGCCCCCTCCCCAGCCCCGGAGTTGACGCGGGTGAGGGCCCCGCGGGTTCTCACCAGGCGGCACCTCCGTTTCTCCAGCTGGAACAGCAGCTGCAGGCCCGGGCTGCGGAGCAGCTGGAGGCGCAAGCTCAGCACGCCCAGCTGTGGCGCGCCTATGAGACGCTGAGCGTGCAGCTGGAGGGGGCGCAGGAGCAGCTCCGCAGGCTGGAGGGCGACGCGCGAGGCCGACAGGAGCAAACCCAACGGTACGAGGAGGGGTGCGCCCCAGCCGCCAGCCACCCCACCGCGAGCCCCAGCCGGCCGCCAGGGTCTGAGGAGCAGGAGTGGAGGGAGGAGCTGGCCAGGAGGCTGAGACAGGATAGCAGGTTCATGGCCAGCCTCAACAATTTAGCAAGGCCCTCAGCAACTTACTGAGACTGTTTCTCTCTCTGTCTCTCTCTCTGTCTCTGTCTCTCTCTCGCGCTGGGCACTGAACCCAGGGACCTTATACTTTGGAGCTATACCCCCAGTCCTATATTTTATTTTTTATTTGGAAACAGGGTCTTATTCAGTTGTGGAGGGTCTTGCTAAATTGCTGAGGCTGGCTTTGAACCTGCAGTCCTCCTCTCTCAGCCTCTGAAGTACTGGGATAACAGGCATGCACCAGTGAGACCCTGTTTCCTAATAAAAAATAAAACAGGAACCAGGTGTGGTGGCGCATGCTTGTAGTCTCAGCATTTGGGAGGCTGAGACTGGAGGATCCTAGTGAGGCCTAGTGAGCTACCTAGTGAGGCCCTCTGCAACTTAGTGAGACCCGGTTTCAAAATAAAGAATAAAAAATAGGGCTGGGGGTATAGCTCGGAGGTAGAATGCCCTGAGTTCAATCCCCAGTACTGCAAAATAAATAAATAAATAAATAAATAAATTATTAATTAAATAAAATAGGGGTGAGAGTGTAGCTCAGAGGTACAAGGCTCCTGGGTTCAACCCCCAATACCCCCCCCCACACACAAAGAGTGGAGGATCTTTGAGGGTGCCCTAGGAGCCTGCCTGCATAAGGGTCCCCACCTCTCTTCCACAGTGATGTGGTTGTGGTCTCCAGGAACATGCAGAAAGAGAAACTCAGCCTCCTACGGCAACTGGAACTGCTCAGGTGCGGTCAGGCACAGGTCCTGGGAGGGAAGGAGCTCACCTTGGGAGCGCCAAACTCCCCAATGTTCTTGGTCTCCCCTCCATCCCACTGAGAGGGAGTCCTTCTTTTTGTCTACCCTTTATCCCGCATGCTGCAGCCTCATCTCTTCTGGTCTGGTGGTGGTGGTGGTGGGGGGAGCCAGAGCCCGACCACATTCCCTGCCCTCTGCTGCTGTCTCCTTGAGATCTTAGACCCTCAGATTGCTCAGCCTTCACATGCCGCCTCCCCTAGGGAGCTGAACACCCGGCTCCGGGATGAGAGGGATGCTTGTGAAGCCAGGCTGCTGGGCAGTAGCCACAGGACAGCTCTGGCCACAGCCCGCCTGCCCGGGTCCACCTACTGCTGCTGCTGCTGCTGCTGCAGCTGGGCGCGGCCCCCCAGACGCGGCTCCGGCCACCTTCCCAGTGCCTGAGGACCAGCCCTGCAGGAGGAGCTGCCCTTTGAAGACTTGTCCTGGGTGGGGGTGTTGCCATCCAGGATGGGGGCTCTGCCCAGCAAGCCCCCACCCACCCGAAGGAAGGCTGGAAGGAACTACCTGTGCGTGGTCAGGGTCATCTGCGCCCCTGCCAGTCTCTACCCGGTCCCCATCTCTGTCCAGTGCGCTTGCGTGCACACACACACCATGGAAGGAAAGAGAAAAAAAAAAATCCGCTGTTTAATAAAGTCCACCAACGGCATGTGTCCTTGGCTTTCCATGCGTCTGGGAGCCACAGTATACATGTGGTTCAGGAATGCGGTGTCCATGGCACCTGAGCGGTTCACAGGGGTGGGTTCCTGGTCTTGTTCCAAGCCCTCATCACCCAAGGAAGTGGAGGCCCCCAGACCGAGGTCCAGCAGCGCCCTCCCAGCAGGGAGCAGCACGTGGGTTCCCACCAGCTCCCAGACATCTGTGGCCCCTGCCCTGCCCTTCCCAGCAGGACCCAAAGCCCCAGCGAGGGCAGCTAAGGTATGGTGCTGGTGGGTAGGAAGTCCCGCCCTGCCTCCCCGCGGTCAACTCCCTGGTCCATCCTGTGTGCACTCCTGGTCCTTCCGGCATCTCCTGGGGCACCATTCCCAGGCCTCGTGCCCTCTTGACTGGGGACTTTTTGCAGAGGCCCCACGCTTCCTTGGGGTCTCCAGGCATCCGCCAGACCGCACCTAGAGCACCCCCTCTCCTGCTCCTGTCCACGCAGCCAGACCCACCCCACCCCAGGTCGGCATCTTGTTGCGCGAATCCCTGCAGCACTGGGAGAAAACGGGGGCTGGGCGCGGAGGAGGAAGGACCCGCCAGGACCTCTGTCTCCGCGTGGGGGCTCCCCGGGCTGTGGGCGCCCCAGTGCGGGCGGGCTCCCCGGGCCTGCTGCTGCGAGTCGGGACCTGCCCGGCGCCAGGCCGTCGTGGGCGGGGTCTGCACCGGGGCGGGGCGTGTCCCGAGGCTCGGGCCGCGCAATCTCCGCTCGGTGAGCCGAGCCGAGCCGCCGCCCCCGCAGCCGCCGCCGGGCCGAGACGCGGACGCGTGGTCCGGTGAGTGCGCCCCGGGCCAGGCCGCTGGGGAGGGCCCAGTGCGCCCGAGGCCTGCGCGCCCCGGACCCCGAGGCTGGTCTCGGGCGCCTCCCGGAAGCCGCTTGGTTGCAGAGACGCGGCCCGCAGCCCGTCCCGCAGGGAGACCTGCGCCGGGCGCCGCGCGGGCTGGGGGTGGGAGGGCGCCTCGGCCGCCCTGGAACAGGCGTGGCGGCCCCTTCCTGCAGGGCCCCGGAACGCACCGCCTGAGCACCCATTGTCCCTAGACGGCGGCCCCCGTCCCTCCGCCCGCAGGCCCGCCCAGTGCAAGTGGGCGGCGACTTCTTCGCGGTGACGCGGGGATTCCTCCCGAGCCGCGGGAAGCGGAGTCCCGGGCTCCCTGAGTAGGGCCGGGGCCGCCAGGGCCGGTGCAAGTCCAGGGGCTGGGTGTAGGGCCGCTCCGAGCAGGCCGCAGGAGCTATTTCTGGCTGGCCCCTGCTCCCACGCCGGCCGGTTCTCTGGGGATTCCCAGCTACCAGGCGCTCCAGGGAAGGGGGGCGCTCGGCGGGTTGAGGTGTCTGGCGGTGGGGGCTGGATCTGTGGCCAGAACTAAGCCTGGGTCCTCAGAGCTCGGTCCCAGGCCTGCACAGTCGCTGTGTGTGTGTGTGTGTGTGTGTGTGTGTGTGTGTGTCTGTTTGTGCCCTTGCCCAGTGATGGAGCATGTATTTGGGCTCCAGCTTAATGGTAGTCTGTGCTCCCCATGCCCAGGGGTGGAGGCCCGTATCTCCCCCCACCAGACTGGGGTTGGAGGTCTGCGTTCCCCAGCTCACACACCGCCCTGTGGTGGAGGTCCAAGACTCTCCCTGGGGCAGCGTAGTAGCGGAGATATGTTGACCCTCCCCAAGCCCAGGGGTGGAGGTGCGTGTTTTTTTTCCTTTCTCAGGCGGCGGTCTCATGATAGGGGCCAGGGCAGAGCACTGAACACCCGAGGTCCCTCCCAGGATCAGACTGTCCAGAAATGTTCTCTGCCCCACCCTAGCCCAGACCAAAATACCAGGCCTGGCCGCTTCTCTCTGCCTCTGGAGTGAATTCCGAGGCCTTGGAAGCAGCTCTGGCCCACCGCCTGGGCCACCAGGGGGAGGACTGGCAGGGGAGGGCCACCCTGTGACCACTGACTTGTTCCTCTAGCTCAGCGTGCTGGGGCACTTCCGTCCACCTGTCCTTCAGAGGAGTCTAGACTGCCTGGTGAGTGCTGGGCGGGGCGGAGGGGCGGAGAGTCGGGAAGCCGAAGTCTAGTCTGCGCCCCAGGCCCTCCCGGGAAGGCTGGTGTGGGCGGGGCAGGTGTGCCTGCGGGCCTCTTTTCTCCCCAGGTCTGCAGGGAGCTCAGGTTTGCAGGCTCCACCTGCTGTCACCTCCATTTTCCCTACACTGGCTGGACAAAGGAGAGGCTGGACCCAGAGCCTCCGTGAGGGGTCCAGGTGGGGCCTGTCCAAGCTCCCTGCCCCTCTGCCATCTCTGATGACGTGGCTCTGAGTAATAGGTTCCTGCCAGACTGTGACCGGAGGCCCAGGGAATGCTGTGAGGTTGGGCAGGGCTGCAGGGGCTTCCTCCCCGCTGCCAGCGGGGGTGAGTCAGTGGGTGGTGCTGAGCCCTGCGGCCCAGGGGTCCATCTGTCTGCGGTGTGTGTGTGTGTGTGTGTGTGTGTGTGTGTGTGTGTCAGAGGTCAGGCTCCTGGGCTGTGGTCTAGTGACTGACTCCTGGGAGGCCTCTCCCCAGGCCCTCTTCCAGGGCAGGGCCTGGCTCAACCGCAGCTCGGAGGTGGGCCAGCATCTGTCTCCTGTTCCCACTGACACCTGCCGGGCCTCCCAGTGGGGACTGCGGCTCCTCTGACCCCCGTCCCCTCCCCAGCCCCAGGATGGGCGAGTTCAACGAGAAGAAGGCGACATGTGGCACCGTCTGCCTCAAGTACCTGCTGTTCACCTACAACTGCTGCTTCTGGGTGAGTAGGGGACCCTGCCGCCCCCGCCCCTGCTCAGCACCCCGTCAGACCCAGGTCGGGGGGGCTGACCAGCTTCTGCCCGCAGCTGGCCGGCCTGGCTGTCATGGCGGTGGGCATTTGGACGCTGGCCCTGAAGAGTGACTACATCAGCCTGCTGGCCTCCAGCACGTATCTGGCCACGGCCTACATCCTGGTGGTGGCCGGAGTCGTCGTCATGGTGACTGGTGTCCTGGGCTGCTGCGCCACCTTCAAGGAGCGGCGGAACCTGCTGCGCCTGGTCAGCGGGGCATGGCAGCACCCTAGTGGGGTGGCAGGGATGGGGGGGCCCGGGAAGGGGTCCTCAGTAGCCCTCTAGGGCTGTCTGTGAGGCCCTGACGGGGGTCCAGGTCCCCCAGAAGTGTGAGGGAGCCAGGCAGCCTCAGCCCACACCTGCTGCCTGGCGCCTTCGCGCTGGAGCCCAGCTCCACTCACGGGTCCCTGTCCCCTAGTACTTCATCCTGCTCCTCCTCATCTTCCTGCTGGAGATTATTGCCGGAGTCCTGGCCTATGTCTACTACCAGCAGGTGAGGGGCCACGGTCAGGTGATGGGGACTGCCCAGGAGAGGCGTGCGTGCGTGCGACGCCCCACCCGTTGCCCCAGAGCTGGCCAGCTTTGCTCTAGGGTCCTGGGTTTCTCAGGAGAGGGTGGCGCACAGGGCCAGGTGACTGCCCCATACCCAAGTTGTTCACTTTGGGGTTCATGGGGAGGCAGGTGTGCAGGCATCCTCAGACCCCCTAGGCCCTCCCCGTGGCACCCTGTAACTCTCTGGGTCCCTCCAGCCCCCCGACCCCAGCCGCTGTATGACCCCAGCCCTTCCCTTCCACTCTGGGCCTCCTGGGGCCCCTCTCCTGCTCCATCTTGGAGGTCTTAGACTCTGACACCACCTTCCCCAGCTGAACTCAGAGCTCAAGGAGAACCTGAAGGACACCATGACCAAGCGGTACCACCAGCCGGGCCACGAAGGCGTGACCAGCGCTGTGGACAAGCTGCAGCAGGAGGTGGGTGCTGCCGGGAGGGGCGTGTGCCTGCAGCCCTGCAGCCCGGGCACTCAGTGCGGTCCCCTTGCAGTTCCACTGCTGTGGCAGCAACAACTCGCAGGACTGGCGAGACAGCCAGTGGATCCATTCTGCTGAGGCAGGAGGCCGCGTGGTCCCCGACAGCTGCTGCAAGACAGTGGTGCCTGGCTGCGGGCAGCGGGACCACGCCTCCAACATCTACAAGGTGGAGGTAGGTGGCTGCCGGTCGGGCGGGCGGGAACTGGCCTGGCCACTCCCCCAGGCATCCTGGGGGGCAGCGGGGCCCACCTTCAGCAACCCCCTACCCCGCCAGGGCGGCTGTATCACCAAGCTGGAAACCTTCGTCCAGGAGCACCTGAGGATCATCGGGGCTGTGGGCCTCGGCATCGCCTGTGTGCAGGTGCTCTGGGCCTGAGCGCTCTGGCTGGGGTGGGGCGCTGGGGCCTGAGGCAGGGCTGGCTCACGCCTCCCTGGTTGTGTGCAGGTGTGCCCGGGGGGGCCTGGGGGTTCGGGGCCTGAGGCAGGGCCGGCTCACGCCTGCTTGGTTGTGTGCAGGTCTTCGGAATGTTCTTCACGTGCTGCCTGTACAGGAGCCTCAAGCTGGAGCACTACTGACCACTCATGCGCCTACCTGCCTCCCCCACACCCCACCTAACTACTGAGCTGACACTGCTGACCACCGGCAAGGTGGCTGTCCTCGTGCCCGTGAATGTAGGCTGCCACTGTGAGCCCTGGAAACCCCACCACAGGGGTAGCTTCAAGTGCCTTTCTCCTGTACCAATTGGGGCCTGAGGCGGGGTCCCTCCCCCAGCACTTGGAAGAGGTGGCCATCCTATGGGGTAGTGTTGGGTCCCAGGGGAACGGCATGGAGAAAGTAGGCTGGACCTGGGAACACCCCTTGCAGGGCAGGGCAGGGGCCCTCCTGAAGGTGCCTCGGAGGAGCAGGGCTGCCAGGCCACACCAGGAGCCCTTTGTGCCTGTTGGGACCCACTGGGGGAGCTGAGGGAGCTCTGACCCCATGCCTTGGCCTCACTCACAGGCCTGGCCCTGCGTGACTTCCCTGCTGCTCTTAACACCTCAGACTCCGCCCTGTGCTCCCCTGCCACCATCTTCCCACCCGAATGTGTGTGTTGGCGGGCACTGCTGGTCTGAGTCACTGCTGTATCCCAAATGCCTACAACTCTTGCTGTGTAACAGGTGCTCAATAAACGTTTAGCTCTGTGACAGAGCGGCCTGTCCTCCGCATCCTCATGCATGGGGTGGGGGCGGGCAGGCACCTGCAGAGGCAGAAGTGTTTACAGAGGGGCAGGAGAGGCACCAAGGCTGGTTCCTGGAAGAGCTGTCGCCTGGGGATGTGCCTTCCACCAGACCCCAAAGCTTGGGCTGCACTCCAGGGCACCAGTGTCAGATACCTGGGCGAGCAGCCAGTGGCTGGCCTGAAGAGCCGTCTCGCTGCACCCCTGCAGTCTGCACCCACCTCGTGCCCCGGGTGGCATCTTTCACCTTTTCAGAAGGGCCTGGCGGCAGGCATAGACCCCTGGGTGCTGGGAGCCTCCCCCAGCCCTGGGCTGTGGGCTTGAGTGCAGCCCGAGGTTGTGCCTCAGGCCTGGGCAGCCATGACAGTAGCAGTTGAAACTGGGTTCCGACAATAAATGCCCTCACAGGTCAAAACGTGGCCTGGTTCTTTCTGGGGATTGAACCCAGGGGCATTTTACCTCCAGACTATACCCTCAGCCCTTTATTTTTTGTGTTGAAACAGGGTCTTAAGTTGCTGAGGCTGGCCTTGAACCTTTGATCCTCTTACCTGAGACTCCTAAGTACTAGGATTATAGGTGTGGGCCACCACGCCCAGCTATTTACTTATTTTTTTGTGTGTGTGTGTGCAACTGGGAATTGAACCCAGAGGCATTCTACCTAGGAGCTACACCCCACCCCCAGTCCTATTTTTATTCTTTATTTTGAAACAGAGTCTCACTAGTTGTGAAGGGCCTCACTAAATTGCTGAGGCTGGCTGCAAACCTGCGATGCTCCTGTCTCAGACTCCCAAGTACTGAGATTACGCCGGCTTCTATTTTATTTTTTATTTGGAAACAGGGTCTCCATAAATTGCTGAGGTTGGCCTTGAACCTGTGTGCGCCACCATGCCTGGCTGAAAATGTGGTTCTTTAGATCCCAGGAGACTGTGGGGCTTCTGCCGGGCCTGAAGAGCACCCAGAACATCAGGGTGAAATGCCAGGGCCCCCAAGCACTCTTGGCTGTTGAGGGACCTGCCACAGGCTTGGGGTGCTGCCTTGTGGACGGCACTCCCCCCGGGGCGGTGAGGGCCACATCCACCGCCACTGCCCCGTGAACCGGCAGGAGGAAAGGTATGTAGAGTCTCGAGGTAGTAGACCGCTGGGCGGCAGGCCACCACGGCTCCGAATGGCACAGGGCCCAGCCAGCCAGGGACTCTGCCTACTTCAGGCTCCTTGCAGAGAGAGGGGTCAGGGAAGCAGAAACTAGGGCCCCTGAGATAGGCCAGAGGGGACCAGCCCTGGGGCCCGGGGAGGAGCTGGGCTAGGCCACCTCAGGTGTGAGGATCCAGGTCCACGGGTGCAGGGAACCCCACAAAGCAGGCCAAGCATCAGGAGAGCTAGGTAATTTGCAGGAATCTTTACTGGATGGTTCCTTCCAGCATGGAAGGCATGTGGCTGGGCACTGCTCCCGGCTCCCCAACTTCAGTGTGACCGACCTATCGGGCCACTGCCCATGGTCAGAGCAGGAGGGGGGCTCAGCGGTCACTTCTCCAGGGGCACGTAGTTGAGCAGCTTCTCGATCAGGTCCACGTGGGCCAGCAGCATGCGGCGGCAGCAGTAGCGCTTCAGGCCCAGCGCGTCCAGGGCATCCCTGCGTCGAGGGGAGGAGCGGTGAGACAGTTGCAGTCGCCACAGGCCTGGAGTGACAGCCAGCCTGCCCCTGGGCACTGCCGCTTGCCCGCCTCAGGGACAGGACAGACAGCCCCCGCCCCATGGGGGCTGAGACCCAGCAGCATGGCCCAGTGGGAGTAAGCTGGAAATGCCTCCAGCATCCATGCAGATGCCTGAAAGGCAGCAAGGCGCACCTTCTCTCCCACTCGCAGGGCCCTGAGCCCCAGGCCACACTCCCCATGTGTTTTTTCTATTGTACTGGGGATTGAACCCAGGAGAGCTCCAACGCTGAGCTACATACACCCCAGACCTTAGTTTCGAATGTGCATCAGTGGGGCCTTCGGGGCTCTGTTCATCCTGACAGCCCTCAGCAGACAGGGCCTCTCCCCAGCTGGAGCAGGTACCACTTGCTGGCTGTGAAACCTCTCCCCAGGGAACCACCTCTCCCACTTGCCAAGTCAATTAGAAGCCTCAACTCCCCTGGGACCTTCAGAAAAGTCCCACACCACTGACTCCAATGCAGAGATGGCATTTGGGAAAGAGGAGGCTACTACAAAGAACAAAATTATGCAATTTGCAGGAAAACGGAACAAGAGAATATATATATTCTCTGTCTCTCATATACATATATATATAACTTTTTTTTTTCAGTACTGGGGATTGAACCCAGGGGCATTCTACCTCCGAGCTACACCCCCAGTCCTATTTTTTATTCTTTATTTTTGAAACAGGGTCTCACTAAGTTGCGGAGTGCCTCACTAGGTAGCTGAGGCTGGCCTCGAACCCGGATCCTCTGGTCTCAGCTTCCCAAGTACTGGGATTACAAGTGTGCGTCACCATGCCTGGCTTAGTTTTTTTATTTCTAAACAGGGTCTCGCTAGGTTGATGAGAGTCTCACTACTTGCTGAGGCAGTCCTCAAACCTGCAATCCTGTTTCAGCCTCTCAAATACTGGGATGTGCCATCACACCTGGCTGAGAATATTCTTCTAAGATCAGACAGTCTAAGAAAATCAAAGGGTCACATGTTTCCTCTCATATGTGGAAACGAACAGAAATAGGAAGCAAAAGGGACTTCGGTTAAATGACAGAGACTAATAGACTAGTGGAAGGGGATCTGGGAGGAGAAAAATGAGGGTTGAGGAATAAGGTTACATCTATACATGAAGATTTCACTACCAATCTCAATTAATAGTGAAAAGGAGGGGGATTATAGGGAGGGAAATATATCAAATGACATGTATGTTTTTATCACTTTGAATCTCACTTCGATGTATAATTGCACTGCACCAATAAATGTGTTTTTAAATAAATAGACATGGTAGTTCATGCCTGAAATCCTAGTACTTGGGAGGCTGAGGTAAGAGGATAGTGAGTTTGAGGCCAGTCTCAGCAACTTAGTGAGACCCTGTCTCAAAATAAAAAACAGAGCTGGGTGTGGTGGCACACGCCTATAATCCCGGTACTTGGGAGGCTGAGACAGGAGGATCCCAGGTTAGAGGATCCCAAATAAAAAAATTAAATAGGAGCCGGGCGTGGTGGTGCACGCTTGTAATCCCAGCATTCGGGAGGCTGAGACCGGAGGATCCGGGTTCGCGGCCAGCCTCAGCTACCTAGTGAGGCACTCCGCAACTTAGTGAGACTCGGTTTCAAAATAAAGAATAAAAAATAGGAAGCCGGGCGTGGTGGCGCACGCTTGTAATCCCAGCATTCGGGAGGCTGAGACCAGAGGATCCGGGTTGGTGGCCAGCCTCAGCTACCTAGTGAGGCACTCTGCAACTTAGTGAGACTCGGTTTCAAAATAAAGAATAAAAAATAGGGCTGGGGGTATAGCTCGGAGGTAGAATGCCTCTGAGTTCAATCCCCAGTAC
>PVLC010016521.1:0-15164 GCA_004027655.1 Graphiurus murinus | reverse complement strand
AATGCCCCTAGGTTCAGCCTCTAGTACTAAAAAGTATTAAAGCCGGGTGTGGTAACACAGGCCTGTAATCCCAGTAGGTGGGAGGCTGAGATAGGAGGATCACAGGTTGGAGGACAGTCTCAGCAAGTAGTGAAATTCTCATCAACTTAGAGAGAGCCTGTTTCAAAATAAAAAATAAAAATAAAAGAAGGCTGGGGGTACAGCTCAGAGGTAGAATACCCCTGGGTTCACTACTCAGTACCCCCCCACACACAAAAGTATTTTAAAGGGCGTGCGCGGCGAGGCTGAACAGGAAGGCCTGTGGTATCCCAGGAGCTGCCCCTGAGAGGTTACCTGCCACTCACTCCCCTGCTGGTCATTTTAGCAGCCCACCAGCCTAACGATTAGCTTTCCTATGATACAGGGGCACACACGAGCCCCAGAACTCCTCAGGTGACTAAGACACAGCTGTCCACGAGGAGGCAGGTTAGACTTTACCAGGGACAGTTGGGTATGGTGGTGACTGTAGTAAGAAGGGACCGCATAGGAGGACTCTCCCCCCAAACGCCCGATGATGACCACCGGGTACTCAGAAGGCCTGTCCTGCACCTTCAGGACCAGCAAGGTTGCAGGGCTTGGGGTGGGCCCAAGAAGAGAGACAGGAAGTTAGGGAGCAGGTAGGACAGGGAGGAAGCTAAGGGTTCTGCTGAAAGCGAAGAGGCCGGGGACACCGAGTTCTCAAGATACTAGTATCTTTGTGTTCACTTCCCCGCTTCTCTCCCACCTTCAGGGGCCAACGCTCTCCCGAGAGCAGATGGCGAACTGGGCAGGAAAAAACCCAAGACCTCCAAGTTCTGACATGGTCACCACCCCAGCCCCAGGACCTTGGCTTCGCTACCGCGGCCCCTCGCCCCCACGTCGCGCCTCCGGGCTCCCACCCCGCGCCCCCGCAGTCACGGACCCCCGCTCCCACGACCCGGGTCGGCCGCTGGGCCGTCGCGGACCCCGGCCCCCCGGCCCTCCCCGACGTCCCCGGCCGCAAGGAAGGGGTCCCCGCCAGCCCTGCGCTCACCCCTCGGTGTACTCGGCCTGCAGCAGCCCCAGGTAGGCCTCCCACTTGTTGCCCACGATCTTGCCGCAGGTGAAGCAGCGCACCGGGATGATCATGGCGGCGGCCCGCGAGCGTCTGGCGGGCGGCGCGGCGGAGCCGAGGTCCCGCCCCGGGCGCGTCCACTGCGCGGGGGGCGCCTTCGCCCCGAGCCCTGGCCCCCGAACGCCCCGCGGTCCCGACGACGCTTCTGCATCCCGCCCAGGCCGCGACGAGTTCCCTCCGCGCGAGCGGAGACCCCCGGGGTCCTGGCCCTCGCGGCCGGAGTCAGCCCCCCCCCGGCCGCCGCGGTGGTACGTCCCGGGCTACGGTGGCCGCGCGCAGCCGCAAGGCTCCGGCGGCGGATCGCGTTTCTCGTGTCCGCCTGAGTGACAGCTGCCCGGCCGGAGCGGCGCCCCGCGGGAGGCTGCGCGCGCAGGTACGGCGCCCGCGGCGGCCGGGTCCCGATCGCACCCCGCCGCTAACCCGGGTGCGAGTTCAGCCCGCGCGCGGGACGAGACGCGGCAACAAGTGGCGGGACGGGGCGGGACGGGACGGGACGGGACGGGGCGGGCGGGGGTGCCCGACGGCGCGCGGCCACCCCGGCTCCTCCATCCTCCCGGCCGCCGAGGGTCCCCTCCTGAGTCCTGCCTCGGCGCCCGGTGCCCGCGCGGAGTTCGGGCGTGCCCGCCGCTGCAGGACCGTCGGCCGCACGGTGACCGGGGCCCTCCCGGGATGGGGCTGGGAGGGGCGCGGGGCAGCGGGCGAGCTGGACGCCGGACCCCGCGCGCGCCTCGGAGCAGGGGCCGGGACGGCGGGCAGGGAGGTCATCGCGGTGGAGGCGCGCGCTGAGCCGCACCTCGAAGATCCGGGCTCAGGCGTGGGGCTGTGCCTGCGGGAGCGAGGGGGCGACCGGCCTCCTCCGGATGGTGCGTGGGTCCACCGAGGGCTTCAGGGGGCGGGATGCTGGCGTCTCAGGGATGGGGTGGGTGAGCCGGGCTCTACCTCCTTCTTACTGTGCGGAGCTGCCTGGGAGGTGGGAGGGACGGGGCAGCGTGCAGGGACGCGCCGGGACCCTCGGGACTCTGGGGAGGGGGTTGGAGGCTGGGGGCTCTGGGCAGGTTTGCCGGCCTCGAGTCTGGCTGGGGAGTCCCAGGTATCTGCCAACTGCCCTCTGGGGCAAATGCTGGACTCTGGCCCTGGCTCCAGGGGAGGGACACGTAGGGTCTCTTGGGTCCTGAGGAGGCAGAGCCGCAGCCCCCTGGGGGTTTGTGCCCCCACCCCCACCCCCACCCTGGACAGCCTCCCTAGCAGCACTGGCCGTCCCCCACTGGGCCACGTGCGGAGCCACGAGCAGAAGCTACTTCCCTTCCCTGCCCCCTTTCCCCAGGCTGCGCGGACTCACATCCTGCCCGGGGCCAGAGGGGCAGCGCAGGGGCCCTGAGTCACTGTGACCTGGGGCCAGGCCCTAGCCCAGAGGCTGCGGGGTCCGGAGGTAAGGGAGTCTGCGATGGGGTCCGGGATGTCAGCGGGGTGGGCCCCAGGGGATGGGTGTGGACCGAAGGCTTCCTGGAGGAGGGGCCCAGGGCCTGGCCCACCCCTGCTCCTGCCGGGAGAAGTTGTTTACTCTGGGAGAGTTGGGGAAAGAGTCCAGAGCCAACTTGACATTCCTGGAATTCCGCATGTGCGTGCCTGTGGGCGCCTTTTGGGGGCAGTGGTATCCCCTCCCTCCGCAGCCCCTCCTCCGGCTCCCTGATTTTCCAGGAGAGACCATGGGTTGCAGAACCCCAGGCTGCCTGGTCCAGCCCCTGTGCACCCCACTCCTGCCCTTGCTCCAACCTGGCCCTGTTGCGGGTCAGGCCTCTCTGACCCAGGGGCCCTCAGAGGTCAGCCTGGCCTCCCACCTTGGCCCTGACTGGCGTGTCCCCTGTGCTTTCGGGGGCAGAAGCAGGCTGGGACCTGGGCCAGCTTCTCGGGGGCAGCAGTGGGAGGGAGCCCCGGCATGGGCACTGTGCCTGCCGGCCCGTCTCCCCCAGTGTGCCAAGTGGGCAGAGGAGACCGTGGCCTCGGGGAGGAAGAGGTGCTGGTTTGGGTCTCGGGCACGAGGAGGAGGGCATGCTTCCTGGTGGTTTGCATCCTCTTTGCCATGGTTCCTGCCAGAGGAGGGGTCACTTCAGGGCAGGGGCTGGGGTTTAAGCTGTGGAGCCCTCCTCCCCCTACCCTGGGTATTACCCTGGAGACTGGCCAGCTACAGTCAAGAAAGGTGCGGGGTGGCCAGGGGCAGAGCACTAGGCTGCGACTGAGCTGGCCAAATCATGGTCCTGTATCACAGCCCCGGTTTGCCTATCTGTGAAGCTCTGGTGGGAACAGAAGCTACCCAGCGGGAGGGGCCCAATTCCGGTACCAGGAGGCTGGCCAAGACCTCTGGTGGGAGGGTGGTGACGGTGATTCTCCCGGGTCCCTCAGCCTCGCCCCCCTGGCTCAGCTGGTCTGGAGCAGATGTGTGTTTACCCCCAGGGTGTGCTGTGGGGACTGTGTTAGCTGCGGCACTCGGGGTCAACACACCACCCTGCTTGTGTGTACCCCCGGGCCACCAGCCTGGTATCCCAGTGACTCCTCACCACCCTGGGACCCTGTGGAGGGGGGGGCGTAGAAGTGGTTGGGGCTGAACTGGCCTTAACTGAATGACCCTTTGGACACCCCTGGGCTGGGGGCATTTGGGAATAATTCTCTGCCATCCCAGCTCTGTGGGTCTCATTTGCTGGGGACTGCTGGCTCTCTTCTTCTTCCCCCTTTTTTGGGGGGTACTGGGATTGAATCAGGGCATATTCCAGCTCTGAGCTACAGCTCAGCCCCCCTCCCCAGCCCCCTTTTTTTGTTGGTGGTAATCGAACACCACAGGCATTCTACCGCCAAGCTATATCCAGCCCTATTTTATTTTTTATTTGGAAACAGGATCTTAATAAGTTGCAGAGGGCCTCACTAAGTTGCCGAGGCTGACTTCACACCTGCCATCCTCCTATCAGCCTCCCAAGTACTGGGATTATAGGCGTGTGCCACCATCTCTTCAGCACTAGCCTTTTTTGTTTTTCGTTCTTTTTTTTTTTTTTCAGTACTGGGGATTGAACTCAGAGGCGTTCTACCTTCAAGCTACACCCCCAGCCCTATTTTTTTATTCTTTATTTTGAAACCGGGTCTCACTAAGTTTCAGAGGGTTTCTCTAAGCAGCTGAGGCTGGCAGCGAACCCGGATCCTCCAGTCTCAGCCTCCCAAATGCTGGGATTACAAGCGTGAGCCACCACGCTGGTTTCCTTTTTTGTTTTTCATTATTTTTTTTTTATGGCACTGGGGATTGATCCCAGGGGCATTCTACCTCCAAGCCATACTCTCAGCCCTATTTTATTTTTATTTATTATTTTTATTTTGAAACAGGGTCTCCATAGGTTGCTGAGGGTCTAGCTAAATTGCTGAGGCTGGTCTTCTATCTCAGCCTCCCAAGTACTGGATTACCAGTGTGTGCCACGGCAGCCAGCTTTGGTGGCACTGTGCCCCCTCCCCCCAGGTCTTTTTTTTTTTTTTTTTTTTTTTGCGGTACTGGGGATTGAACTCAGGGGCATTCTACCTCCGAGCTACGCCCCCAGCCCTATTTTTTATTCTTTTATTTTGAAACCGAGTCTCACTAAGTTGCGGAGTGCCTCACTAGGTAGCTGAGGCTGGCCGAGAACCCGGATCCTCCGGTCTCAGCCTCCCGAATGCTGGGATTACAAGCGTGCGCCACCACGCCCGGCTTTCCCCCCAGGTCCCTTCCACCCTAGCCCCAGCCATGTGACCTCCAGTGGAGAAACACCTTGAGGGTGCGGGGGAGAGGTGGAGCAGGGTGCTGAGCTCAGGTGCAGGGGAGAGCCCGGAAGGAGAGACTGAGGCCTCTGTGCCCACTCTCCCAGGGACCCCCATCCCACCCCTGCTCTCCATCCTCTAGGGGCTCGGGTTAGGCTGGGAGGGACATGGGTGTTACAGCCCCCAGTCCCCGCCTGTGTGGGTGGGTGTCAGCCTGCCCGGCCGGGTATTTGCACTGCCCCTACTCGAGGTGGGAACTGGGCCCGGCAGGGCTGCAGCTGCAGAGGAAGCCACACCAGAGCCTGTTTGTGTTGGCACGGCCCTCCCTGCCTCCTCAAAGCCACCCCAGGGCTGGCTCAGTCCGGGAGCCAGGGTGGGCACATCTGCCCTGCTCTCCACCCTGGCTGGCGGGCTGCGTGTGGAAGGCGGGGTCTGAGCCCCTGGGCCTGTCCACACCCCACTGAGGGGCCCAGAGGGGGGTCACGCCACTGCAGACACCACCCAGGCTGCTGTGAGCCAGCTCTGTTTGGAGCTGGGAGGTCCCTTCTGCTCGGGACTGCGGTCTCTGTGGCTCATGCTCCAGGCTTCCCCCAGTCCCCTGACCCACAGAGCTGAGGGCGTCCTTGTCTTGGGCCCTGATGGCTGATGGATGGGCCCTTTGGGACATTGCTGGCTGGCTCTGTGGGGAGGCCCGAGGCCCTTTGCTGAGTGTGGTCTGCTCAGAGCTGAAGAGGGAGGGGTGTATGCACGGGGGTGGGGGGGCAGTGGACAGCACAGGCTGGTCTTGGCTCTGGGGCCCCAGAGGGTGGGACAGAACTGCATGTCCCTGCGTGTGCAAGCGTGGCTTGGCTGTGTCTCCTGAGTTCCCCCCTCATCTCCATGTGAGCACACGTGTTCTCTGCATGTGCACTCCGTGTCGCTGTATGTGCCATCCTGTGATCCAAGTGAGCAGACGTTGAGAGACGCCGCCCCTGTTGGAAGCTGCCCTGGTTTGGACCGCTGGTCAGTGGGCTGGCCCCCGAGTCTAGCTGGGCACCCCCACCTGGTCCTGGGGTGGGGTTGCCTGTCCCTTGGCACCTGCGCCCCCCCTCTCGGAGCACCAACCGTGGCCTGGCTTGCATCTGTCTTGCCTGCCGTGGCTGTACCAACGTCCACTTACTGGCCCGCCAGCTGGCCTTCAGGTACTAAGTACCTCCTGGCCTTCTTCCCGAGGCAGGCCCAGGTAGGTCATGTGCTGGGTGTCCCTGGGCCTGCCTCCTGGTCCCCCGTGCCTGGCCCAGGGGTCTTACCTGGCGGATGCCTTCAGCTGCTGGGACAGACACCATCTCCTGAGCACCCCCTCCCAGTGGAGGAAGGGACTCCTGTGGGCTTTGGGACAGGCTCCCAGGGGGCTGGGCCTGCTCCTGCGTCCATAGCACCCTGGTGGGGCTCCGAGCCAGGGTGTCGAGGACAGTTGTCCCTTCCTACCTCTTGCCCCTCTGTGAATGGTCACCTTGGGTGTCCTGCGAGCGTCTCACTTGTCCAGGGGGAGCCCAGTCCTCACTCCACTGCCTGGAGCCCTGGGCTGAGTTGTCAGATCTCGAATCAGGCTGGCCTCGCCTGCTCACCTGGCTGTTACCTACAGGGTCTTCTAGAAGGGACGGCGGAGCCGGGCGTGGAGGTGCACGCTTGTAATCCCAGCATTTGGGAGGCTGAGACTGGAGGATCTGGGTTCTAGGCCAGCCTCAGCTACCTAGTGAGGCACTCCACAACTTAGTGAGACCCTGTTTCAAAATAAAGAATCAAAAATAGGAAGCCGGGCGTGGTGGCGCACGTTTGTAATCCCAGCATCTGGGAGGCTGAGACCGAAGGATCCAGGTTCGAAGCCAGCCTCAGCTATCTAGTGAGGCCCTCTGCAACTTAGTGAGACCCTGTTTCCAAATAAAGAATAAAAAGCCGGGCGTGGAGGTGCACGCTTGTAATCCCAGCATTTGGGAGGCTGAGACTGGAGGATCCGGGTTTGCGGCCAGCCTCAGCTACCTAGTGAGGCACTCCGCAACTTAGTGAGACTCGGTTTCAAAATAAAGAATAAAAAATAGGGCTGGGGGCGTAGCTCGGAGGTAGAATGCCCCTGAGTTCAATCCCCAGTACCGCAAAAAAAATAAAAAGACGAAAAAATAGGGCTGGGGGTATAGCTCAGAGGTAGAACGCCCCTGAGTTCAATCCCTAGTGCTGCAATAAATAAAGAAAGAAAGAAAGAAAGAAAGAAAGAATAGACGGGACAGGGGTCCAGCATGCCTGCAGGGGGTCCCTGGAGCAGCATCTTGGATGCTGGGCTCAGTGCAGAAACCCAGACCAGGTCCCTTTGCCCTGCCCATTACTGCTTCCCTCCTGATCTCTGCCACACTGAGATACAGGAAAGTGGGGCTCAGGAGAGCCTGGCCCTGGGTGGCCCCGCTTTGGGAACTGGACTGAGGGGCGACTGCCCTCAGCCTGGCAGCTCCTGTTCCCCCCCCCCCGCCCCCATCTGGTGTTCAAGGAGGATAAAGTGGGCTGGGCAGGCAGCAGGTGTGCTTATGCATTGGTGCAGTCCACTGTCCTGTGTCCCCCCCATGTGGGGAGAGGCCAGCGTGGTCAGGGGGTGATATGGGTAGTGTTTTTGGCTGCCGGGCTTGGCCTCTCTGGTCAGTGCTGGGTCTTCCCTGGGCCCTCCCCATGGCCCCTCCCCATCTGTGGCTACGAGTGGATGCACGCTGGCGGCCCTTGGGCCGGGGCCACTGGGGGTCATCAGGGGTCTCATGGGGTCGTGGGTCTCTTAGGACCTGCTCCTAGGCCAGAGCTGGGGACGGTGGTCTCTGCCAGGCCTGGGTGGGGACCCTGCTTCCTGCTGGGCTCCTGATGTATCATCTGGTCCCAGCACTGTCCCCTTCCTGGGGCCCAGACATGCCAAAGAATTCTCCAGGAACTATAACATGGTGGGGGGGCATGGGAAGCCCCGAGGCTGGCCGTGTGGCTGGGCGGGGACCTCCTTGTAGGCTTCCTGAACTCTGGGGGCTCTCCTGCCCCAGCTGAGGACGGGGAATCCCGACACTGCCTCCCGGGCTGGGGCTGCAGTTTTCCGCAGAACCCTCAGGGGGCAGCAGAGGGCCGGTGCAGTGAGCTCAGATCCTCCCCAGCAGAGAGGCCGACCTCACTGCCAATCCCGGGGTTGGCACTGGCCGCAGCCCCTCCCCAGAGCCGCCTCCCACCACTCAGTCTGTCCCCCGCTCCTCTCCCTCCCCCTGGCCTCCACTCGGTTGTGGACTCCCTCCATGGACTGCGGTTTCCAGGACTGGTCCATGGGGTAGATACCACTGCTGTGACCACCATGGCACCGGGGAAGGCCTGGCCACAGCCTGGAGCCCAGAGTGCAGGGCCCCTCTCCCTGTCCTCTGGGATGGGGGAGTCCACCACGGCAGGTGTCTCACCACACCACGGGGCCCTTTCGATCTGCCCCCTTCTGTAGGGCTGGGGCTTCCAAGACATGGGGTGGGGTACGGGGCCCAGCCCGGAGGACACGTGTCCCCTGTCTTCAGTAGTACGTGTGTGTGATAGGCTAGTGTATGCTAGTGCAAGCTCGCAAGTGCAGGGTCGTTGGTGCAGGTTTCCCTGTGTTTTCGAAGTCCAGAGGGGGTGAGGTCTCTCCCTGCAGGCTAGCTTCCCTTTGGCTGATGCAAATTGAAATTTGGGGCCCATTGTTCAGAAATTACAGGAAATTTCAAGATGGTGCCCGCAGAGCCTCGAAACCGCGGGTCACTGTGGCTGCTCTGGAAGCCGGCTCCTCTTCCCCACTCTCTGTGGGACAGGACAGTCCAGGGGCAAGGCGGCCCACCTCGGGCCTGCCCAGGACTGTGGGGTTCTTTGGGGTTACTCCTGCACTCCTGTGTCCTGAACCATCCTTTTAAGTCAGAAAACCTCACCGACACCCCCTCCTGGACACTCAGGGCTCCCCCAAGATGCCTAAAGCTGGAGGTGCCCCACATTGCCACCAACAGCAAAGGTGTCACCCCTAAATTTGCAGAGTGCTTTGCATGCTTGGAGGGCTGCTCCCTTCCGGCGGCGGGCCGTCGGGGGTGTGGCGGGGCCGAGGACGTGGGGAGGGGGGCGGCGAGCTGCCCGGGTCGGTCCCGCTCCTCGCTCGCACCCTCCTCCCGGGCCGGCGCGGGTGGGAGCGCGGGGGGCGCGGGCGGGGGGGGGCCGGGGTCGCAGCGATTGGCCGCGGGGCGGGGCGGGGCGGGGCGCGCGGCGGGGCGGGGCGGCGCGGGATTGGCCGGGCGGTGCGGGCAGCGGGCAGGTGTCGGAGCGGAGCGGAGCGGCGCGCTCGCAGCCGGCGCGGGGGGCCGGGCGGGCCGGGCCGGGATGGGGCGTCCCGGGGCGGCAGGCGCGCGGCGCTGACTGCGGCCGGAGCGGGCGCGCCTGGCGCGGGGCCCCGGCCACTGGGGCGCGATGCGCCGCTCGAGCACGGACGAGTCCACGTACCGGCGCAGCCCGTCGCCGGAGGGCAAGGAGCCGGGCTTCGCGCGCGGCGGCCCCTTCCGGCGCTGCAGCAGCCTGTACGGGCGCGCGGGCGCCGGGGACGCCGGGGACGCGGGCGGCGGCTTCTTCGGCCTGCACGCGAACCCCGGCCCCAAGGCGGCCCAGGCGCGCTACACGTCGCCCAAGGGCAACAAGTACGTGGTCTTCTACCTGGACCTCTCCTTCATCTTCCTCCTAGAGCTGAAGCGCTGCAGCATGGCGCGCGGCTGCCTCCAGGGCGTCAAGTACCTGATGTTCGCCTTCAACCTGCTCTTCTGGGTGAGTGCGCCGCCGCTCGGGCAGGGGCCTGGAAGGGCTGCCGTCCGCCCGGTCGCGGGGGGTCCAGCCGGTGGGTCGCTGGACCCCTTCTCTCCGGGGCTGCCCGCGCCCTCCCCTCCTGCTGAGGCAGGATGTGTCGCACACGTGCGCACCGGACAGGGCGGGGCGGACGGGCACTGCGCTTCTCCGCGGCTTGGGGTTCGAGTCCTGGTCAGGGGCAGCTCTGCGCAGAGCCGCGGGGTTCCTCCTCTCGGAGGCTGCCACAGCCTTCGTCCTTGCCTCGCCCCCTTCCCTCTGCGCGGACGCCCCAGGACTCCGCTTCCCCTGGCTGCCCTGGGGAGCCTCTGCCGAACCCGGGTGCCCTGCAATCACCCCAGTGCCATGGGAACCGGGAGGGGGTGTGTGCACAGCCTGAGCGCAGGATCGGGGCCCAGCGAGGGTGTCCCAGACACTAAGGGACCCGTTGAGCTCAGTGAGCTGGAGGGAACGCTGGCTTCCCGCCTCCCTAACTCGCAGAGGTGTGGAGGCATTTGCCGACAAGGAGTGGGGGCGTCTTGGGTGGGATCCCCTCCAGTCCAGATGAGGAAGGTAGGGTGGGGAGTGGGCCAGGGCGGGTTCCACACCTGGCTGTGTGGCGCAAGCTTTGCTAGGCTGGAGTTGGGAGTAGCCTCCATCACCTGGGCCAGGCGTGGGGCTTTGCTGGCCAGGCTGGGGAAGGCTCGGTGGAGAAATGGTACCCAAGGTCATCCCAGATTGTCTTTACTTCCCCAGTCGACTCTCTTTCCACCATGGAGGGAGGGAGCTGGAGGGGGCCGCCGGCGCCAGGCTTCAGAAACTGTCCTTTGCACATGGTCCAGTTCAGGCCAAATGTGCGGAGACCTGGGTCTGCCTTCCTGCCTGGCCCCAGCTTGGGGCAGGGGCTTGGGGTCACTGGGGCCCATGGGGGCTGGCCTGAGGAGGCTGCTGCCCCCAGTGTCCACCCCTGGAAGGGGTCTCCCCAGGGTTTCTTCTCTGCAAGAGGCTTCGGGGAGGGCAAGGCCCAGGCCCCAGGCCGAGGGGTGCCGCAGGCCGGGGAGGCAGGCAGCAGAGGTGGGTGTGGGCCAGAGCTGTGGCCAGCCCTGTCTTTGTGGGGGTGAGTGGGGGTGGCAGGCTTCAGTGGCACCTGGGTGGTTGGTGTGAAGAGTTGTCAGCCCAGCAAGTCCCAGGCAATGTGACAGGGCCGAGCGGTGGCTGCAGGTGACAGGGTGACCTGAGCAGCCAGCTGTAGGTGTTGCTGTGGTGGCAGGTGGGCCGTTGTCGGTGGCAGAAGGAAGGAGCTGCAGGGGATGGGTGGGCCGTGGGACCTAGTCGGGTCCAGAGAGGCGCTAGACTCCTCTGCTCAGCCTTCTCCTCCCTGACCTGCACATCTGCCTGCAGGGAAGGGAGACGGGGCCCTCGAAGGGGGTCTGCCTGCTCAAGAGCAGCCCAGGGGGGTCCCAGCGGGGGCTGTCTGCCTCCCTGCCAGCTGCAGAGCAGGCACGATCCACCGCTCTCTCCACCTGGGAAGAAACAAATCAGCAGCCCCTCGGGGACCCCCCTGGGCTGGGAAATCCACTTCCCTTTTACTGTCCAGTTGTACCTCCACCTCAAACACCAGCCGTGTCTTCCCCAGCCCCGCCTCCTGCTCAGTGGGTCTGAGACCTGGGGCCAAAGCAGGTGGCAGGGTCCTGCCCGCAGCCTCGGGGGCTGGAAGCCCCACGGGCAGCACAGGGAGGGGGCAGTGCTGAGCTACTGGGGCTGATGCCGCCTCACCTTGTCCCTGAGCCCTGGTGAACCCAGCCCCCTTCCTGCTGATGCTGGGTGGTGGGAGGGAGGGGCAGGGGCTGGAGCACACCTTGCCTGGACCCCCAGATAGCAAGGTCCCCATCCCATCTCCAGTCCACAGTGGAGTCCAGCAGACAGGACCCCACTTCCCTGTGTGGCTGCCTTGGTCTCCCATCTGGAGCTAACCTGCAGCACCAAGCCCCGGCTCCGTGCTGGGACACCAGGGCAGCTGCCCCTTCCAGCAGACAGGCCCGTGTGGGCGGGCACACTTCCCTCTGAGGCGTGCACAGTGGGGTGGCAGGTTAGGGCTGAGGGGCTGGGGGTGTCTCCTGGCAGCCCCATCCTTGTGGGAGAAGGTCAGGTGCGGGGCCCTTGAAGGGGCGAGGCGGGCCGTGTGGTGCTGGGTACTGGCCGGTGGCGGAGGGGGTGGGGGTTGTGCCGCCCCTGGGACCCCTGTGTTCAAGAGGCTGCGTCATCAGCTGGACCTCTGCCAGCAAAGCTCTTCCCCTAATGGAAGTCCAGGTCCCCAGGGTGGAGGGGAGTCGGGGAAGCAGGCTCGGCCTGCCCCACCCCCACCCCAGCTCCAGGGGCCGCCCACCCCCTTGAGCAGTCTGAGTGGAGGTGAGGCTGGCTTTCTGGCCACCGCCCCCTGGCCTCAACCCTGATGCCAGCTTCCCCGGATGCGAGGGAGGTGGGACCCCCTGTTCCCAGAAAGTGCCCCACGCCCTTCCCAGCTCCAGCACCGGGCTCTCAGCAGAACCCCCCAGCTGCTCCCACATGGGGTGGCAGGGCCTGTCTGGGTGGCCGGAAGGGGTCCCGGGACTGGGCAAGACCTACCTTGTATGGGGGGGCACCTTGTGGGAGCTGTGGGCTTGGGGTCCCCCGAACCCTGGCCTGGCACGGGGGGACAGAGATGTGGGGGCCGCTCAGCTCCCACCCCTGTGGCCTGCGCTGACTCCCCGAGGACACCCAGGAGGGCAGCTGCCCCACTTGGAGCAGGTGCAGGGTAGGGCTCCGTCCTGCCAGGGTGCCCGCCACCGTAGTCTCAGCAGCCCTCTGTGTTGTCCCACAGGAAGGTCCTGCTGGTTGCAGAGCCTCTGCCGAGAAACCCATGGCGGCGCCCAGGCCGAGGCCTTTGCTGGGCCGCTGGCTTGCTTTCGCCTTTGTGGGCTGAGCTGCTCTCTGAGGGACAGCAGCCCCTTTGGTGCCCCTGGGCAGGGTCCCTGAGCCTGGCAGAGGAGGGTGCCCCACAGATGGCGGGGGGCTCCGGATCTCGCTCCGGGGCAGAGGCAGGGCACCCAGGGAACTCTTCTTTTGCTGCCCTCGACAGTGGTGTTTGTGGTGTGGGTGGCAGGGAAGGGCTCCCCCTGCAGAAAGCCACAGTCCTGCCTGCTCTGGGGAGCTGGTGGCCCCCCTGGGCTGGGCTGGGGGCTGCCTCCCCAGACGTGGGCTCCGGGTTGGTGCTGTCCTGGTTGGACAAGCCTCAGGAGAAAATGAATGGCATGTTTCAAGGGGACAAACTTGCTCCACCCGGGGAACCAGCCTCCCAGCCAAGGTGGGCATGTTCCTGCCAGCCTGGTGGGAGAGGGGCTTCTGGACTCAGCCTTAGCCCTGCAGGGACCCAGCCCTCCACCCCGGTCCCAGGACGTGGCCAGCTGCCCGGCCATCTGTCATATTGAGCCGTGTGGCGAGAGGGGTGGTGGGCAGAGAGCCAGCTGGCACCTGCCCCGTGGTCCTGGAAGGGGCACATTTGATGGATGCCAGGCGCTCTGTGGCTCCCACCAACCCACCCAGCTCGAGGCCAGCCCAAAAAATAGACGGTGGTTGGGCGCAGTGGCGCATGCGTGTAATCCCAGTACTTGGGAGGTTGAGTCTGGAGGATTGCGGGTTTGAGGCTAGGCTTGGCAACTTATTGAGACTTTGTTTCAAGATAAATAAAGTAGGGCTGGGGGTCTAACTCAGGGGTAGAATGCCCCTAGGTTCAATCTCTAGTACCAAACTAAACAAAGAAACAACAGAGGGAAAGAGGCTGGAGGCTGCAGCCCCCCAGGGTCAGGGCTGGCAGAAGCTCCATGACAGCCTACAATAAGCCTCCAGCAGCGCTGAGGGCAGGGTTAGCACCCTGGTGGGCTGTGCCGGGGCCAGGTTTGGATGGCTATCAACCAAAAGATGGTCTTGGTGCCGGCTGGATGGGGGTGTGGGGACCCCCCTTGGGTGCCCTGGTTGCCATCTCTTAGGATTCGGGCTGTTGTGGGGGGTCTGCTTCCCATCTGGGGTGCAGCACAAGGGAGGGTGTCAGAGTGGGAACTGCTTTGTCTAGGGCAGGGACACTGGTAGGCCGGGAGTCCCAGGCCCCCTGTGTCTGACCCCAGGAGCCTGACGCTCAGCCCCGCCCTTTGCCTTCTGCATCTGTCCCCGAGTCTGATGGGCCCATTTTCTCCTGCACTTTGAGGCTGTAATTTTCCTGCCAAAATGTTTTAAAAGCTGCATGTGCAGAAACGTTTTCAGAATCCCAGGCGTGGTGATTTTACTCACCACGTGCACGGATTTCATTAGTGCACCGCGTGGTGTTTGTGGCGGCTGTGTGTGTGTGTGTGAGTGGGGAGGAGGGGGACAGCGGGTTGCAGGGCACAGCCTCACATGTGTGGCACGCATGTGACACTGCCGTGTGGCAGTGAGGAGCTCTGGGGTGTGACATCCGTATCCCAGTGTGGCGACGGGCCGTCTGGGTGGCAGTGAGTGGGTGTCTTTGCTGCCGTCTCCAGTGGAGGGGAGCGTTCATCAAAGAAACTAGTTCCCACCTGGGTTGCGGTGTAGGGCCCCTTCCTGCCAGGCTGTCTTAGGGGCTGGCCTGCCCTGGCGCGGCCACCTTGCACAGCGCGTCCTGTGCACGCCCTTCTGTGTCCCGTGGGGCCAGGGGCTCCAGCAGCTCACTTTCCTGCTGACATGAGCTGTCCGCTGCCCTTGGAAGGTAGAGGTGGATGGCGCAGGCAGTGTGGGTTTTAAGTGAATGACATTTCCCCTCCACTGCCACCGCCCCTCTGCTCAGGGACCTGCTGGGTGGGGTCTCCTGAGCCCCGGCTCCCCCTGGTGTCCAGTGTCCAGTGTCCAGTGTCCTCCAAGCCGGCACAGTGGGTGCCGGGGGAGCTCTGCCCCGGCCTTCCTGATCCTGATGGCTCCAACTGTTCTAGGGCCGGTGCGCCCCTGCCTGGTGTTCTGCACAGCAACGTGGGTGCCCCATGGGCCCTCTACTCCCCTCCAAGTCACCCCACTAGGATCTAGAAGACTCCGTAAGCCGGGCCTGGTGGCACACACTTGTAATCCCAGTACTTGGGAGGCTGAGATAGGAGGATCATAGGTTTGAGGACAGCCTCAGCAAGTAGTGAGGCTCTCACCAACCTAATGAGACCCTGTTTTGAAATAAGAAATAAGCCGGGCGTGGTGGCACACGCTTGTAATCCCAGCATTTGGGAGGCTGAGACCGGAGGATCCGGGTTCGAGGCCAGCCTCAGCTACCTAGTGAGGCACTCCGCAACTTAGTGAGACCCGGTTTCAAAATAAAGAATAAAAAATAGGGCTGAGGGTGTAGCTCGGAGGTAGAACGCTCCTGAGTACAATCCCCGGTACCGAAAAAAAAAAAAAAAAA
>PVLC010016520.1:0-35319 GCA_004027655.1 Graphiurus murinus | reverse complement strand
AAAAAAAAAAAAAAAAAAAAAAAAAAAAAGAAAAGAAAAAGAAAGAAAGATAAATCAGACCTGCAGGAATACTTTAGAAAGACTCATGAAATAATACTAGACTGGACATGCAAACTTCCCTGGGCTTTGTGTTCTTCACCACCGACTCTCCAGCATCTGCTATGGTGCCTGCTACTATGGGGTGCCCTGCAAATTTTTTTGCACAAACGAATGAATGAAACTTTTCTTGCTGTTCAAAACATGGGTCTAGGATGGAAACAAAATCCCTGAGTCTCTCATTCCCCAAAACCAGGTTCTAGAGAGAGATACCTCAGGAGTCTAGAATTGGAGCCACCTTCCTCTCCTGGGCTCACTGGGTGAGGGAACAACCACCTCTGTCCCTCTGCCTCTGCCTCTGCAGCCCACAGCACTCTGGTCTGAAGAGCAGTGAGGCAGGCTTGAGGGCAGTAGCTAAGGCAGGAGGAGCACTTCCCCAACTCCCTGTCTCGGTGGGCTCAAGGTTTGAGGGGACTTGAGAGACAGTGAAATGACCATTTTGCCCCCTAGTTGAACACACACTATTTTTTTTTTTTTTTTTTTTTTTTTTTTTGGTGGTGGTACTGGGAATTAAACTCAAGGGCATTCTACCTCTGAGCTACACTTCTAGCCCTATTTTATTTTTGAAACAGGGTCTCACTAGGTTGCTGACAGTCATGCTAAATTGCTGAGGCTGTCCTTGAACCTTCAATCTTCCTGTCTCAGCCTCCCAAGTACTAGAAATACAGGTGTGCATCACCATGTCTGGTTCTATTTTGCGTGTGTGTGGGGAGGAGGAGGTTATGCGGATTGAACCCAGGAGCATTCTACCTCTGAGATACAACCCTAGTCCTATTTTATTTTGAAACAGGGTCTCATTAGGTTGTTTATGGATGGCCTCACTAAGTTGTTGGGGCTGGCTGTGAACCTGTGATCCCAAGTACTGGGATTACAAGCATGTGCTACCATGCCCAGCTTTATTTTTAAATTTTGAAACAGGGTTTCATTAAATTGCTGAGGCTGGCCTTGAACCTGTAATCCTCCTTGGTGGCCCATGCCTCCCAAGTTCTGGGATTACAGGCATGGGCCACTGCGCCCAGCGTGGACGCACACTTACTGAGCTGGGTTGGGCTGAGTACTGAGGTCAGGAGGAGACTGGTGAGAGATGCAGAAGGGGTGGGGTCAGTCCCTGGCAGCCGGCTCTGCCACTGCTTGGCCAATTTCCTGTCCCAGTCAAGGGACATTGAAGGAAGCAACTGAGATTGATCTAAGCTGTAAATTCTCATCCCAGCCAGGCACAAGGCCTGGGGTGGGCTGTTTAGGGCACCTGCCACACACAGAGGGCAGGGACAGAGGCACAGAACTCATGGCTCTGCCCCCTGTCTGTTGGTTGGTGGTGGGCCCTGAGCTTTTCAACACTGGGAGTTTTGGAAGCCAGCGGCAACTGGGAAGCGTGTGACAGCTATCTCTGTCCCCACCGTTCTGCTCCTGACACACGGGATGGTGATTAGGATAAGTGTCCCCTCAGGTCCACGTGTTAAAGGGAGGGGGCCGGTGGGAGGTGCTCAGGTCGTTAGAGGTGTGCACAGAAAGGCACTGGCGGACCGCGCCCTCTTCCACGTTTTTGCTTCCTGGTCATGAGGCCAGCAGTTTGTACCACCTCGGGTTACCACTGTTGTCACCAGGCACCTCTGCCAGAGCCCATGGCAATAGGTCTGCTTGACTTGGACTGCAATTTTGAGCTAAATAAAAATTTTGCCCAAGAAGCTAATTATTTCAGGTATTTCATTATAGTGACAGCTGACTAATACAGGGGAGAAATAAAGCTAGAGGGTGTCAGGTACAGAGTAAGAGAACACGATAACGTTCCCCACAGGCCTATCAATGGAATCAGGAGTAAGATGGAGAAAGAGAGTTTTGAATCAGACTTATTTTAAAATTTTAGTACTGGACTGGGATTTTTAGTATCTGAAAGTTACCCAAAAGCTCTGAGATCTGCTCAAAGTTATTAAGGATTGGGTGTTAAAGATAAAACAGAATTGGAGAGGAACAAAAGCACATGTTATGTTTGTTATTTTCTGTTACATGTTCACTCTTATCATTAAGTCAATTACACACAAAGTAGGCCAAGGATAACCATCCTTAATATACAAAGAGCTTCTATAAATCAATAAGAAAATGGGGAACAACCCAAGGGGGTGGGTGAATGGAAAAAGACACTACAAAGAATTCAAAGACAAACGGACCAGAAGCCACATGAAAAGCTGCTCCACATCACTAATAATCTTCAAACTAAAGACTAAAACAAGAATGAAATATTACAGTGACTTACAAGCTGGGCAAAATGAAAAAAGGCAGACAGCATGCAGCACTCCCGTTTGAGAAGGGAGTTTGAGCAGCATCACTTGTCTGCTGCATGGGGGTAGTTAATTGCATTGTGTAGATGGTTCCCGAACTCAGATCAGGGTAGGAACTTGTTCAGAGCCACACAGCTAGTCACTGAAGGGCAGGGGCTAGAACCTGGGTCCTTGAACAGGCGCCTTGAGCTCTTCGTCTAGCCATTGGGGCTTGAACACGGCTCAGCCTCTGGCCCCTGACTGGGGAGACCAGTCTGCTATACCCATCGCTGCACGCCACTCGGGCTGAGGATGGCCGGGTCTCTGCTGTTCCTAATGGTACGTTTCCTGTTTTCACTCAGTCCCCAGAGATGAGGCTGTCAATCATTCCTGCCAGGCAATGAGACAGGGTGGGAGAGGGACTTCACGGTCCAGGTCAGGGAAACCTGCTCTCGAACCTCAGCTCGACGCCTCTCGGTGACAGTCACATCCCCTCAGTTTGTCCTATGGAAACGGAGCTGGTCATCCTCTCTCCCTCCCAACAGTTGCACGTCAAAAATATTTTGGGGAAAAAATGTCTGTACCAAACATGTAGAGACATTTTTCTCATCATTTCCCAAACACTACCGCAGAACACTATTTCCATCGAATTATGTATTCTAAGTGACCCAGAGATTATTTAAATACAGGGGAGATGTGCACAGGTTTATGCAGATATCATGCAGTCGGAAGGGACTTGAGCATCTAAGGACTCCGGTGTCCACGGGAGGTGAGGCTCCTAGACTCAGTCCCCAGAGACATCCAGGGGTGACTGTGCGGCAGGTACTGTTCTAGGCACCGGGGAGATGTCAGTGAACAAGACAGCTCCTACCCTCAGATGTTTCCATCCTAGAGGGGGAGGGACTATCGCAGATGGTGACAGGGAACTGAATAAAGCAAGCTGTGCGCCTCTCTGAGACACACACTCTTGGTGGACGCCATGAAGACAGGGCTTGAAAGGCGGGAGAGAGCTTGGAAGGAAGAGGCTGCCAGGCCGGGGTGCAGAGACCCGAGGGGAGGCTGAGGCTGGAAGGATGGAGGGGCCAGCCGTAGGGTGAGTGGGCTTGGAAGAAGTCTAGATGGTGCTGGGTTTTGCTAGAAGCCAGCTGGGTGGCCATGGGGAGGTGTGGGCCTCTGCTGTCCTGAGAGCTCCTCCTGGTGCTGAGGGGAATGCACGGTGGCAGGAGTGGGAGCCAGGAGCCCAGGGCCAGGGTGTAGAGGTCATCCAGGGCAAGGCTGGTGGCTGAGAGAAGCAGGGGGACCCAGGGAGGGAGGATGGCCAAGCTCTGCAAGGGTCATTATGAGAATTAAAGGGAAAATGGCCTAGTACACAGCGGAGTATGGCGCTGTCACCTGTCTTCAGCTTTAAAAGACCCAGTCCCATGAGTGTGTGTCTGCAGCCTCCTCCATCCGTGCCCCAAGTCACCTCTGCATCTTGTGCCATCAGTTCTTGTCACCCTGCTTGACCCATGAGTGCCTCCTGACCTTCAGATGCCGCTGGGACAAGGGAGTAGTTCTGGGTCCCCTCTGGTGGGTGTTTTTAAACCGCCTGACACCTGCTGCCCTGGCCTGGGCGATGCCTGGGGGCTGGCTAGGTGGCTCCCTAAGTCATTTCTTTCTTTCTTTTTTGGTACTGGGGATTGAACAGTGGGGCATTCTACCTCTGAGCTGCACTCCCAGCCCTTTTTATTTTTAATTTCGAAAAAGGATCTCAGTAAGTTTCTGAGGCTGGCCTTGAACAGGTGATCCTTCTCTCTCAGCCTTCCAAGTACTGGGATTACAGGTGAGTCCACCATGTCCAAGTCCTAAATCACTTTCAAAGTTGAGAATAGGTGGAATGTCACAGTGACATTTGCCCTGCCCAGGCTCCCCAGACACACAGTCCAGCCTCAGAAAATGAGAAATTGTGCTACCCAGGCCCTTGCATTAAATAATTTAAAACTCACCACAGCCCTATAAGGCTGGAGCTACACTGAATCATTTTCATGGATGAGAAAACTAGGCTCAGAGATGTGAAGGAGTTGGCCTAGGCAAGCACAGCAAGGAGCCGGTGGGATGCAAACCAGAGCCCGAGATTCTACTTGGTGGTCTTCAGTCTCTCCCTGTGGACTCCTGCCTGATTGCCCTCCCAAAGCTGGGAACTGCCATTTAAAGCCATCCGCATCTCAGGGCCTGAGGCCCATCTGGGGTGGACCCCAACTGTCTGCAAGGACAGGTAGGAGAAGGGAATTCTGTGAGCCAAGGCAGTCGCCTTCAGCCTGGAGCTGCCTGCATTCGGGGTCAGAGCCCTCAGCAGCAGACCCCAGACCCTTCATAAGGTTGCTGTACATGCAATGTCCCTTGTGCGTGTTTAATTGGGGGGAGGGGCATGGGAGGTTGTGGCTGCAAGAGGGTGGGAGGTCCACAAACGGCCCCTAGCCAAGGCCAGCAGGGGTATAAGCCACTGGCCAGGGATGCCCGTGCCGTCTGCACAGGGCTTGGGCCCCTGCGGCTGTCTCTGGGAACAGGGAGCCTCCAGCTGACGTCTGCTTTACACTTTAACCTGCTGCTGCTGGGCCTGCCACCTCCATCAGAGTCTGAGGTCCCCAAGGCCAGGGCCTGGCGCGGTCGGGGAGGTGGGTGACACAGAGGGTCACCTCTCTTTGAGAATCCTAGTGGTGCTCCAGGAAGAACCCCTCCCCAGAAGGTGGTCCAGGCCAGGAGGGAGGACTGGAGGCTCACATCAGGTGTGAGTTCTCATAAGACATTCTCATATGGGCTTAGTTTCCAAAACCAAAAAAACTCAGCGCATAAGGCAGAACAATCCCTTTCTCCCCTGAAAACGAACGGCTCTGACCACATTAACACCAACATGTGTAACGATTTCTCTACTCCAAAGAATGCACAAAGTTAGCAGATAGGTGTCAGACTGAACAAAGATATTTTCTTTTCTTTCTTTCTTTTTTTTTTGTGGTACTGGGGATTGAACTCAGGGACATTCTACCTCTGAGCTACACCCCCAGGCCTATTGTTTTTTTTATTCTTTATTTTGAAACAGAGTCTCACTAAGTTGCGGCCAGGAACCCGGATCCTCCAGTATCAGCCTCCCAAATGCTGGGATTACAAGCGTGCGCCACTACGCCCAGCTGAAAGATATTTTCAATGGTAAATCATAGGAACTAGACATGTAGGGAACACAAGAAAGCCCTATAAATTGGCAAGGAAAATTCAGGAGACCCAATAAAAAAAGTGAGTAAAATAAAAGTAAAATGAAAAAATAAACTAAAAATTAAACACTTTAAGATGAATTAAAAAGCTAAATAAAAGTAATTAAAATTAATCAATAATTATAAAATAAATAGCATTGAAAAGCAAAGTTCAAAATAGAAATAAAAATAGGGCTGGGGATGTAGGTCGGAGAAAGAATCCCTCTGGTTCAATCCCCGTACTACAAAATAAATAAATACACACACACACATACACACACACACACACACACACACACACACACACACACACGCCAAGCACAGCGGCGCACACCCTGTAATCCTAGTACTTGGGAGGCTGAGGTAAGAGGATCTCTGGTTTGAGGCAGTCTCAGCAACTTAGTGAGATCCTATTTCTAAATAAAAATAAATAAAAAGGGCTGGGGGTATACCTTAGAGGTAGAATGCTTCTGGGTTCAATCCCCAGTAATACACATACACACCAGAAAAATCAAATCAACACAAAACAAGCATGGGTCTTGCCAGACTGACGTTAAGAATGTGCTTTGAATTCAGGAGCCTAAAGGGTTCAGATACCCGTGGGTGGGTGAGGGGTGGAGAGGGAAGGAGGAAGGAAAAGTACATCCTAAACATGCCCATTGGACTGGGTTTTCCAGCCTGCTGTGTGCAGAAGGCAGGAGTCAGGCCCCATCTCAGCCTCACCCTCAAATGGCCGTCATGTCACTTATACATTTGTAATGTGCAACACACACACACACACACACGTTGTACCACTTGTCCTCATTGCAATACTCTGAGATCCACTTTCGTAGAGGAATAAACAGAGACTCAGAGAGCTGGGCGTGGTGGTGCACGCTTGTAATCCCAGTACTTGGGAGGCTGAGACCGGAGGATCTGGGTTCCCGGCCAGCCTCAGCTACCTAGTGAGGCCCTTCACAACTTAGTGAGACCCTGTTTCAAAATAAAGAATAAAAATAGGCCTGGGGGTGTAGCTCAGAGGTAGAATGCCTCTGAGTTCAATCCCCAGTACCACAAACACACACACATACACACACAGGCTCAGAGAGGGTGAGTCACTATTCATCAATCACACAGCCCTCAGGACCACTCTATCCTCAGAATTGAGGTTCTTGAAGATGATCTTTTTTTTTTTTTTTTTTTTTTGACAAGTAGGTCTGCCAAGAACTTTCAGAGTCAGGGCCCCTTGAGACATAGGTTTGCATGTTCTGTGCACTAGTAAAGTCGACTCCTTAGCATGCATGGTCACAGTACCTACTGCCCTCCCGGTGAGTCACACAGGACCGGCCACATGCTGACGACCAGGAGGCAGATGCTGTGATTGGTCATAATATCCTGACGGACTGGAGAACGCTGACATTCGGGGTGACACATCCTCACCCACGCCAGATGGTAGCAGAGCTGGGAGCTGAGCCCAGGCTGTCCTGTCCGGGTCAGAGGTCACTGGCTGAGCGCACCCTTGTGAGGAGTAAGCTGTCTGTTTCATATCCCATTTTGCAAATCGGCCAACAGAGGCATAGGTGGGAGACAGGACCTGCCCCGGGTCACCCGCCTAGGGAGTGGCAGAGCCCCTGCCTCTGTGCCACCCGCCAGACCCCAGTGCTCATCCAGACTTGCTGGAGGCAGCTGTGTCCACTCCCATGCCAGAGCCAGCTTGCAGGAGCGGCGGCGACAGCCCCTCTGTCTCACCCTGGCGGATGTGGCTCTGCTGTTAGGCTCTGGGGAAAGTGGAGGCCTCTGGTGAAAGCGAGCAGTTTCCCGTGCAGTCTGGGAGCATGGGCTGGGGGATGACCCTTTTGAGCCCCCAGCTGCCTTAGGGTGTCAGAGTCCCCACCAAGGGCCACACAGCAGCCACCTACGAATCATGGCTTCACTGCATGGAGCCCTTCCAGGGCAGGGCAGCCTGCGGCAGCAGTGCAGGAGAAGCTAGCCTCGCCCTGGGGACAGGGAGCACCTTTCCCAGTGGGGAGGAATCCCCAAGGGGAGCGGGCTGCATGTGTCTTGAATGGAGCTGGCTTGCACAGGGCCAAGAAAGGAGGCTCTGGCCTGCAGAGACCGGGGGCACCTCCCAACCTCTCCTGCTCTGCTGGGTGCCCTTGGCACGCCGACTCCCCTCTCTGAGAGCAGCGGGTCGCAAGTGCAGGACAGTGGGGAGAATAATAGGATCAAGCCACTCAAGGGGCTGTGACGTGGATGAGCTGAGAGAAGGCCTGGCAAGGTAATTGTGGACCTGAGCTTTGGAATCAATTATCTGGATTTAAATCCTGGTTTTGCTGAAGTTTTCTGTGAAGTGGTTGCATTGAAATATAAAATTGCTAAGTTTGGCTGTTTTAAACCTACACAAACAGCAATTTCATATACCTCAATTAATGCTCCTTTCTCTTAATTCTGCTTTCTCTGTAAAATGTGTGCAATAACCCTCAGGGGGTTGCCATGAGGGTTAAACAAGTCTAGATGCAGCTGAGCTCAGTAGTTAGACCTTAGGCTCCAGTACCAGGAAGGATTTAAAGCCTGGCTGTGTGGTCTTGTGCAAGTTACTTAACCTCTCTGCGCTCCAGTTTTCTCATCTGTAAGATAGGGATAATAATAGCACCCACCTCACAGGTTTATTAAGAAAAGGTTAATCAATACATAGAAGGTACTTAGAACAGTGCTGGCATAAAGTAAACATTCAACCATAAAAACAAATCAAAAACAGACTTTTTACACCTCTGATGCTAGTAAAAGCTAAGTATAGTCTGCCCTCTGCATCCTATTTCTGAGTCTAAGGTTTCAAGCAACCTCAGATCAAGAATATTTAAAAAAAATTGTGTCTATACAGAGCATGTACACATTTGCCTCATCATCATTCCCTAAACAATACAACATAGTATTCTTTATCATAATTAATCTAGACAAGATTTAAGGCATATGCGATTACTGTGCCATTTTATATAAGGGGCTTGAGCATCCTTGGGTTTTTGTATCCAAAGGTCTCCTAGCCCTACTTAATCCTCTCAGCAGTTCCACAAGGGGACTGTTATTACCCACATTGTACAGAGGCAGAAACAGAATTAAGAGAGAAGAGTGCTGGGTGTGGTGATACACGCCTGTAATCCCAGCACTTGGGAGGCTGAGACAGGATCACAGGTTCAAAGCCAACCTCAGCAACTTAGAGAGCTCCTGTTTCAAAATAAAAAATAAAATAGGACTAGGGGTGTAGCTCAGAGGTAGAATGCCCCTGGGTTCAATCCTCAGTCACACACACACACACACACACACACACACACTCTAAATTTAAAAAGAAAAACAGAGAGAGAAGAGCACTAGTTAAGATATATGAAACTACCATTTTTATAGTTCACAAAATTGGACAATCCCCCAATGATACTGAGGGACAACTGTATTTTTAAAGAAAAAGCTATACTTTCAGCAACATACATACGTGTGTAGAGATAAGATGAGGCGTGCGCTCCGGGGCCACTCTGTGTCTGGACTGGCCTGGGGGGGGGGCACCGGCTTTGTATCCGGCACGGGCCTCAGTGTGGTCCCTCTTGTGGAACCGCAGAGCCAAGCCCCATACTCTGCGGTGGCTCCATTCCCCTCAGTGACTAAAAAGCTGGGTTAGAGGCACTGACTGCAGCTGCCTCTGGTTATTTGACCACCTGTGCAGACAGCTTTGGCTCTGAAGCTTTCTTTTTTCCTTCTCATCTGACATTTTCCCCAACCTGGGAGTGGGGGGAACAAGCAGACAGCGCACCCCAAAGACACACAGGGACACAGGCTCCGAGAGGCTCCACCATATTTGGCCACGCACAAGAGGTTTCCTTCCCATACCCCGTCCCCCCGGAAGCTGTCCTCGCCCCGTCGCCTGCACCTCACATCCATCCGCAGGTCCCCGGGCTGGGTCACTTCCAAGGTCTCCAGCAGTGTTTCCAACCCTAACACTCCATCATTCTGTATCCTACTGGAGAACTCCAGAGAGACAACCAAAGTGGACCTGCTATGCAAACTGTAAAGTGCTGCACTGACCAGAAACTGGTTACGGACAGCATTCGGTGGGTTTCATGGAGAAGCCGAGAGTAGCTTCCCTCTTCTGAAGTGGCAGAAGGGGTGACCATATCCACCAGACAGGTGGACGGGACATGTGATGTCCTGCCCACATTGGCTCCTCAGGGGTGTCCATGCAGAAAGACATGAGAACCCTGATGGATCACTCGCATTCTAGGGCTAAAACCCTTATTTTGGAAAGGACTCAACCACCAGACGCGGGTGATTGGAAACAAGGCTCTGAACCAGGGACCTGCAGTACATCTGCAGCTGCGCACTGAGGAGACTCCACAAGGCTCTGTCCTTGGGACACACTTCCTGGCTTGACCCCAGCTCCCTGCCGATTATTGTGTGACACACTGGGTCTCAGTCCCCTCATCAGGCAAACAGGGATCCTCCTACCTTCCCAAGGACCTACATCTTGCATTCATTCATGAGGACCTGACTTAGGTATGCTTGCAAAGAGCTGTGTGCAAAAGACAGGCTCATCTGACACAGTGGCAGCCCGATTTTAGACAATGGTAAGAAATACATTTTCCTATCAGTGCACACAGGGTACCTGGAGCATGCACACTGCTGCACGTACCCACTCACCCACGTGCCCACATATCCCCATGTGTGTGCATACACATCCACGTTTGCATGTATCCATGCACACACACCCACTCGTACACACGGTCACATGTATATGATCCGAAACACGTCTCAAGAGTCAGTTTTAGCACTTGAGCTGCCCTCTGATATTTTCTAGAATAGAGGTTGACAAACCACAGCCTGGCTGTGTTTGTGTGACTGTGAGCTAAGAAGAGTGAAATATTCAGCATGTCCTACGTGGTCCCCAAAGCCTTAAATAGATAAGCTCTGGTCCTTTACAAAAAGAAAACCAAATGTCTGCTGACTCTATTTTATTCCATTTTGTTCTGTTCCAAAATCCTGGCACAACTTACTAAATTCATTTCCCTGACCCGCTGATGGGTTGTAAACCTGTTTGAATTAATGTAAACCTCAGCTTTTTTCACCAGATGGAAGGATGGATGAATAAACCTTATCCACGTGACACTTTAGTGAAGCAAAGTCCCCTCTTTGAGCCTTGAAGTCCCCAGCTGAGACTGGGATGGCGGCAGGCCTGCCTCCCGAGGCCATGCTGAGGAGCAGTGGGGTCCTGCCATGCCACGCTCACAGATGGACCTCCAGGAGACCCTGGGCCCTGGAGGACACCCATCTCCGCCATCCTCTTCCATGCCTAGCTCAGGGCCTGGCCCAGAGGATGGGCCAGTCAATATATTTGTTCATGATGACAGTGATGGTGAGTGACCTCCATGGCCCTCCATCTCAAGACTGTCTGCCATAGGACCTCCACTTCCTCCGGCCACACGGTCCCTTGGTCCCTTCCCACTTGGCCAGGCCCTCCCCCCCCCACCACTGCAGGAGTTTCCACTCTCTGGCCACCTTGATCCCACTGCCAGGGGCTCCTCTCTGATACTGTGCAGACACCCTGACTCTAGAGTTACCCTCGGGAGTCATACCTATTTGTAGGCACAGATTGTGGAGCCTCCAAAGCTCAGGGTTCGAATCCCAGTTCGGGTCGAATCCCAGTTCAGGGCTGTGAGCTCCCGGCGGGTCATGGCCCCCAGCTGAGCCTGACTCAGGGAGGACTCACACCCTGAGTGCAGCACAGCGCTCCAGCGTGTGCCCCCCCCCCCGCTGGGACCTTGGGCTCTTTGGTGGCTGAGTGCGGGGTGGGATGGCTCCCATCCACAGGAGAGGGAGGTGGGTTCTTGGGGTGCAGTAGCACCCCCCTTTTGCTGCAGAAGGAGAGGGAGGCTGAGAGGAGCTGTGGTGACTGACCAGCCGTCACCCCTGCGTGGACTACACTGCTTTCCACTTCTGACCCCTGTTTCATGAAGAATCCTCACCCAAGAAGGACACAATAACCGGCCTACCATGGCACTCTCCCAAGATCAGCGCCTTCCTTGGCCCTGGCTGTCCAGGTTCTCCCTCTGCCCCGTAGCCATGTGTTCCCTTTCCCGGCTACTCCGGATGTGCATCTCAACCTGGCTCCACCTGGAAGCAGCGTTCGGCAGACCCCTGTTCTGTGCCCAGCCACAGCACTGGCGGGGTCCTCACCTGTCCCTGCCCCGCCTCAGTCACCTCCTTGCCCAGGGCCTCTCCTCCACCTGTGTGCGATGGACAGTGCTGAGCCCTGCACACGGGACTCCACTTCATGCAGAAGTGATGCACGTGGCCCACCTAACGGGCCTCTGAAGCCCCTGCTGACACAGTCATTTCACAGTAAAGAAAAAGAGGTTTAGAGAGGGGACAAGGTTTGCCTGGGGCTGCACAGAAAGCAAATGGCACCGGTGAGGTTCAGCCCATGTGGAACTTCCCCCAGCCCAGCCCGGGCCTATCCTGCTCTGCCGTCCTGTGGCAGTGGCGGAGTCCTTGCCAGGCCCTGCTACGCACCTCCGGACACCTTCCCTCTGGGCCTGTGCTGTGGCAGGCAAGGGGAATCTCGCCTCACAGAGGCTGGTGAACGCCTAGGATCATACCTAGCCCAGGATACACCCGAACCTGGGGACGACTGACTTCCAGGACTCTTCCTCCTCCCGCCCTCGCTGCTTCAGGTCTAGAAGGGTCTGAAGCTGCATGTGAATGGGGGCCCTCCCCAGCAGGCCTTGGGGAAGGGGGGTGTGAACTGGAACCCCTCATTCTGCCTGCCTGACCCACTGCCAGGACACCCCAGCATGTTTCAAGAGAAATGCTCCCATCTGGTTCTTATTCATTTATACTTAATTAATCAAAATGTTGTTTTGTAAGAGACATTTGAGATCCAAGAACCTTTCTCAAGCCTTTCTTTTCTTTCATTCTTTCTTGTCTTAGAAACAGGAAAATTGGATTTCATCAAAAAAAAAGAGAAAGAAATAAAATAAAAACAGTGCTGCTGGAGCCCGCGGGAGCATGAGTCTGGGCAGCTGGGACCCAGAGTGATGGCTCAGATACCCAAGTCCTTCCCCTGACCTCACAGGCCAGGCTGAAGGCTGGGGCCGAGGACTGGGTCACAGAGGGGAGGCCAGGGAAAGGGGGGAAGGGTGGACCCCCCATACCGGCAGCCCCTTCAGGGCAGCTGCAGGTGTGCTCACCTGGGCATCCCCAAAGTTTCCAGCACAGGACCTGGCCCAGAGATGCCCTGCAGTACTTGCTGCAGGGAAAGAAGGAAGGGAAGGAGGAAGGGAGGGAGGGAAGGAGGGAAAGAGGGAAGGAAGGACTGCCAATATCCAGGTATCTTGAAGACATGTTCCCCTACAAGAGTTAGACGAGAAGGTCAAGACTGGTAGGACCCTTGGGATTTTGTGCAAAATTTCCTAGTGGGTACCTTATAAGAAGTAGTCCCTGACGTGTACTAAATTTGAGAAAGAGTTTCCTCTCTACCCCACCTCTTCCCCATGGTCTGATAAGTCCCACAGTCAAGAACTCTGTACAATTCAACATTTCCCAAACCTCTTTGGCTAAGAGGCCAACCTTCTAAGGCTGCTTTGCCAAGGATTCATCCAGCCACCACCCCCACCTCAGGGCCAATGGGGAAACTGAGGCTGTGGACAGGGCCGGGGAGAGATCTACTCACCCAAGCTCAGACAGTACCACGGGGTCAGGAGTGGGACTAAAATCTAAGGTTTTTCCATTGCATCCGACCAATAAATGGAACCACAAGCTTCCCTCTCCCTCCGCAGACACCGGGCTGCTGTGTGTCCCAGAGGCGTGAGATCAGCTACTGGAGGACGGCGCCAAGAGCACCTCACCAAAATGGGGCCAGCGTGAGGAGTAGCCTTCTCTGGCCTGCTCACTGCACTCCTAGGGAAGTGCTAGTGGACCAGGGAGGAGGGGAGCAACAGGCACCTTTCATTTTTCCTCCTTTTTTTTTTTGAGGGGGAATCTTTTTAGAGAGAAATATCTTAAAAATTGGCTAACCCTCTCCAGATGTGGAAAATAAGCCTCTAAGAAAGGAAGAGCAACACAGCTTACGAGGTATCTCTGCATCATGACGGACTTTGGGATTTAAGCCTGCTTTGCTACTCACCTGCTGTGCAACCCTGGATCAATCAGTTCCCCATCTGAACATCAGTTTCTTCCTCTAGAAAAGAAATGTCTCCCCTCCCTTCACTAGACCCTTGCAAGTGGCCAGGGATACAGTGGACAAGATGCAGGAACGATCAATACTGATGGACATCTGCAGGAAGCCAGTGCACTCAGCTCCCTACAAACTCCCTGAGTCTTACCCACCATCTTCCAGATGAGTTGGACACTTGAGATTATTATTCCCATTTTAAAGATGGGTCAGTGAGGGAATTTTTTGAGGGGCCACTGAGGAGTGAAGCCAAGGGCATTCTACCTCCAAGCTACATCCCTAGCTCTTTTTATTTTTTTATTTTTAAACAAGATGTCGCTAAACTGCTAAGCGACTGGTTAAGTTGCTACAGCTAGCCCCAACCTGTGATCCTCCTGTCTCTCAGCCTCCCAAGTACTGGAATTACAGGCATATGCCACCATGCCAAGCAAGAGGAATTTTTTAAAAGTTCACTTTAGAACAAGAAGGATCTCAGAGATCTCTAAAGGACCCTCAGATTGGCAAACTGAGGATCAGAGCAGCAGTGACGTCCCCATGGTGTCTCAGTTGGTACCTGGAGGGTGGGGATTTGAACCCAAGTAGGCTGGCCCCAGAGCCTATGCTCTGTTCCCCTGAAACAAAGGCCATTCACAGAGTCCCCATAGGGGCTTTCAACTGCCTCTGACTCACCCGAGGCCACCACCTCTCCACCCCCTTGGTCCTCTGTCCACCCCAGAAGGAGCTGGAGTCCTTTGGGCCATAGTCTGCCATCCCACCCCATTCTACCTCCTGTTCCAGTCTATGTAGGGCTTTGCACATAAACAGACGAGAAGCCGCTGGAGGGCAACATGTTCTCTCTGGCTCTCCCCCATACAGCTTTACTCAATCCCAGCATTAGAGCTGGAAAGATAGAAAAGGAGGCACGTTCCACCCACCTGCTGGATAATTTAGTGATCTAACCTGTCTGGGCCTTGGGTCCTTGCTTTCTAAAATGTGATGAGGCCTATGTTTTGAGGATGTAGTGGGGATTCCACGAGACAGTGCGTGAAAGACCCTTGGCACAGAGGCTGGTATTTACCTGTTGATTTTCAGACTAGTGGGAGGCAGTGTGACTGCCTGGCTCAGCATGAGACCTGTGGGTCTGCTCACCTTCGCTCTCTTTGGCTGCACAGGCTCAACCCCACCTCCGGAAGACCTTCTGGCTGTCAGTTAGGGACTCTGGCACAGGACCCTAGGTTGCAAGTGCTGGAGGCTCCTGGTACATTTAGAGTCTGAACCTTGGCTCATCTTCCTGGTGGCCCTAGGGGTGCCAATGGAATAACTGAGGCTCTTGGAGAGGAACCTCTTCCAGGAACCTCTTTCAGGTCATTTCCAGAATCCCTGAACTGAACTCAGGTTTCAGGTCTCGCAGGAGAACCAGGATCACCACCGGGGGAGGTGACACCATGAATCATGGTTAGCGATGGCGCTGGGAATGGGACATCTGGAGTCCCAGACCAGGGCTCCTGATGTCACCTCCTGGCTTGACAAGGACTCTTGGGATGGCTTCTAAGCCACTAACTCTGGGTTCTAGTCCCTGAACCCCCAGGCTAGCTCTGGAGGCTTCTCCTGTTTGCACAGAGCATCCCTCTGGCATTGCTCTACTGCGGGGGAGGGGGTGGCAGTGGAAAGTCCCGCTGGTCCCTTTTTCCCTCCTCGGAGAGCCTCCGTGGTCCAGCTCGCTGAAAGGCTCTCTCACCCGGTGTCCAGAGCCTTGGTCTCCCCATCCGTAAGGTGGGACTGAGGTGTATCCGGAGGAGCCCAGGCGCAGATGCCCCAAAGCCCTAGTCTTCCCCCACTGCGCCCGCAGGCTGTGCCTCGTACCTTGCTTCTTCCTTCGGTTCAGGGCGAGCATGTCCACCGCGTGGGCCACGAGCAGCAGCAGGCAGAGTGGCGCCCGCATCTGGGCAGCCTGGTCCGGGCGGACTCGGGGTTCGCCGAGCGGCCCGACGGCCGGGTGGCACGCGGGGTAGCTCGGGGCGCGCCCGGCGCATCCGCTGGGCGCGGGGTCGCTCCGGCCGCCAGGGACCCGCCGACAGGTCGAGTGAGGGCGTCCGCGCAGCGGGCACTGCCCCGGCGGGGAGGAGCCGGCGCGCGGGGGCGGCGCGAGCATCGGCGGGCCGGGCGGAGGGGGGTCGCCCGGCGGGTCCCCAGCTCTGCGTGCGCGGCCCTGCGCCCGCCTGCTTCCAGCTCCCACACTGCCCGGCGCACGTGCACCGAGCCCCGCAGACCCGCGCTCCGCAGGTACCGCGCGCGGCCAGGTACCCACACCGGGACGCAGACCCCCTGGGCCGCACCCTCCCCTTCTCCCTCCAGGGGTTTTCTTTCTCTCCTGGAGGCCTTCCTCTGCCCCGCAGGGCCACTCCTGTCCGCAGAGAGCCCACTCCACTTGCCGACTCCACCGGTCGGGGTTCTTACTACCCCTGCCTCTCTCCACCTGGCTCTGTCTTGGCCCCCAGCCCTCTCCGGCTCTCTTCCTGCAGCGTGGGGTGTGAGGGGCTCCCACTGCCTGCCCCCCTCTCTTTCTCTTTCTTTCAAGACGGTCCTGAGCCTCCCCTGGACGTTGACCATGAATGTTTCCCGACACAGCCTGAGAGGAGACCCCGCTCGGGACTCAGTGTCCGGCACATCATAAATTCACTGCAACAGGGCTGGGGACCTGGACTGTGTTTCCTCCAGCCTTATCACCAGCACTAGGGAGAGGCTGGTTCCATGTTAACCCTTTCACAGCCAAATCACTCTTCCAACCCAACAGCAC
The DNA here is from genome assembly GCA_004027655.1 of Graphiurus murinus. Taxonomy (NCBI): domain Eukaryota; kingdom Metazoa; phylum Chordata; class Mammalia; order Rodentia; family Gliridae; genus Graphiurus; species Graphiurus murinus. The sequence goes on along the minus strand of PVLC010016520.1, from coordinate 18,777 downwards.
ACCCCTGCCTCCTGTTGACCTACCCTTCCCAAACCATAGCAGTAGTGATGATACTGTTTTGGAGGCATATGTGCTTGGCGTTTGCCATGAACCTTATGAAGAATATGGTGTTCAAAATGGCGCAGTGAGTTTCTATTCTGATTAACTGCACTTTTCAGGGGAGGAAAGAGCTCAGAGAGGCCAAATGACTTGCCTAAGGCTACACAGCAGGTGAGCAGTCACCCTGGGTCCAGTGCTTGCCTCTTTCAGTCATTCTCGGGGGTCAGTCTTGTTAGGCCCACAGGAATGTACTCTTGACTCTGCCTTGCCGGTTCTCAGTGCAGTGGAGGACACTTGGAGGATCTGAGGGAGAAAACTGTGGCAGCTGAAGACACAGCCCCTCTGGGCCATTCTCTTTTGGAGGGCGCCATGAACACTTGCAGATAACAGGGATCCCACCGAGCTTCCATTTCACAGAGGAGGTCACTGAGGCCTCTGGACTGGGATGCCCAGGTCAGCAGCCCGCCGAGTCTAGGACAGAGCTGGGATGGCACGTTCTCCACCGTGGCCGACACGGCTCCCTCGTTCTGACATCTCTGATCCCAGTCTTACCCCTTTTTCACTGTAGGGCCCTCTCGCTACTTTCACAAGCTCCTCAGGCCTCTCACCACTCAAGTTTTTCCCGTTATGGCTTCTCCATGGACTGGTGGCTTAAGTCCCATACCCCTCTTCACTGACACATTCAAGACACAGCTTGGTATGCCCCTCCTTCAGGAAGCCTTCCCTGATTCTCATGCCAGGTCTGATACCTCCTCTGGGCATCTACAACCTCTAGTCATGGGTCTGATCACACCAGGTGGTACTGATGGATGTGTCTGTCCCTGTCTTTTTTTTTTTTTTTTTAATGTGTTTTATTGGTGCATTGTCATCTCATCTCATAATGTAAATCATGTTGACATTGACATATATGCACACAGCACTTGGTGCCCTGCCCCCCCTCCTCTTCCTGAGATTGACATTGGGATTTTCACATATGTACACACAGTTGATGTTAGTATTTCCAATAATGAACCTCAGTCTTCCCCCTCCCCTTCCCTTAGACCATCTCCGTGGCTCCACTGAGGTTTCTCCTCCATTATCTGGAGTCCCTCTGGTATCTCTGTTACTCCCTAACTTGAACATATTAAAGAAAACATATGTCCTTTTACTTTCTGTGACTGGCTAATCCCACTTAACATAATGTTCTCCAGGTCCTTCCATTTTCTTGAGAATGATACTATTTTATTCTTTATTGCTGAGTAGAATTCCACTGTGTGTATTTCTCATAGTTTTGTGATCCATTCATCTGTTGATGGACTCCTGGGTTGATTCCATAATTTGGCTACTGTGAATTGTGCTGCTATGAACATGGGTATGTATATATTACTGTAGTTCACTGGTTTCAACCTCTTTGGAAAGATACCCAGGAATGGTATAGCTGGATCATATGGTGGATTCAGTCCCAGTTTTCTACAGAATCTCCACACTGATCTCCATAGTGGCTGAACAAGTTTGTAATCCCACCAAGAGTGTAGAAGAGTTCCTATTTCCCCACATCCTCGCCAACATTTATTGTTATTTGACTTCTTGATGATTGCCATTCTGATTGGGGTTAGATGGAATCTCAGTGTAGTTTTGATTGGCATCTCTCTAATTGCTAAAGATGTTGAACATTTTTTCATGTATCTATTGGCCATTTGTATCTCTCCTTTTGTGAAAGGTCTATTCAATTCAGTTGCCCATTTCTTGATTGGGTTATTTGTTTTTCTAGTGTAAAGCCTTTAAAATTCTTTGTATATTCTAGATATTAATCCTCTGTCAGAGGGATAGCTGCTAAAGATCTTCTCCCATTCTGTGGGCTTTCTCTTTAGACTCTTGATGGTTTCTTTTGATGTGCAGAAACTTTTTAGTTTAATGCCATCCCACTCATTAATTCTTGTTTTGATTTCCTGAGCTTTGGGGTCTTGCTGAGGAAGTTTCTACCTGTGCCTGTATGTTGGAATGTTGAACCTGTGCCCTCGTCTAATAGCTTCATTGTCTCTGGTCTAACTTCCAGGTCTTTGATCCATTTCAAATTGATTCCTGTGTGGGGTGAAAAGTATGAATTTATTTCCATTTTTCTACAAATGGATAACCAGCTTTCCCAACACCATTTATTGAAAATACTGTCTTTTCTCCAGTGTATGGGTTCGACCCCTTTGTTGAAGATCAATTGGCTATAAATGTGTAGATTTGTTTCTGTATCTTCTATTCTGTTCCATTAGTCTGTGTGTCTGTTTTTGTGCCAATACCATGCTGTTTTAATTACTACAGCTCTATAGTATAATTTGAAGTCAGGAATTGTGATGCCTCCTGCATGGTTCTCATGTTCCTGTCTGTAAATTGCCAACTCTCATCTGGGTATGATGGTGAATGCCTCTAATCCCAGTACTTGGGAGGTTGAGACTAGAAGATCACAGATTCAAGGTGAGCCTCAGGAACTTAGTGAGACCCTGTTTCAAAAATATAAATAAATAAATAAAATGGGGGTGGGAGTGTAGCTCAGAGGTTAAACACTCCTGGGTTCAATCCCCAGTATAAAGAGTCAACTCTCAAGCTAGAGATGAGGTTATATTTGGGTCCCTGGAGCCCCGCATATGCTGGACACAGAGCAGGTGCTCAGCATGTTTGAATAAGTGAATGAATGAGCACGTGAGCGATGCATTCTCCAGATGCAGGAGTCTCTCAGCCTGCACATGGATTGCAGGTGCTTGGAGACAGGAGGTTCATCCCTAGCCCACCATCCCTAGTCCTTGAGTCTCCAAATCCAGAAGGATCCGGGCCCAAGAAGAACACTGTGCCCTGAGTCATACAGAGGTCAGGGCCACTCAACAGCCGCACAGCTCTGCCCAGGGAGGACATCGAGGCTGGTGATGCTGATGTGCACTGCAAGGCAGGGGTGCTGGTTAAGGAACCACTGGACACTGTCACAAATAGATGCAGTCAGGTCCAGTGGCTGAGACACACTGAGCTCATAGCACATGTTCCTAATCAGTAAAGGCTCCTCTGTGGGATGGCTGGTACTCAGGTTCCCTCCAGCTTGGGCTCTACCCTCCTCAGTACAGTGGCCCCACATTATCACAGTGTCGATTTCTATGGTTTCAATTAACTGAAATTGACAGCAGTCTGAAAATACTAAATGACAAATTCCAGAAATAGTAAGTTTAAAATTTTGCACCATTCTGAGTTGTGTGGTAAAATCCCATACTGCCTGCTCCATCCAGCCCTTGGTGTAAATCACCCCTTTTCCAGCATATCCACTCTGTATACACTACCTGCCTGTTGTTCACTTTGTAGCTGACTGGGTGGTCAGGTTGACTGTGGAGGTATCAATGTGCTTGTGTCCACATCATCTTTACTGTACTTAATAATGGCCTCAAAGTTCAAGGGTAGTGATGCTGGCAATTTGGATATGCCAAAGAGAAATGATAACATGCTTCCTTTAAGTAAAAAGGCAAAACTACAATAGATATTTTGAGAAAAGACCACATTCACATAACTTTTACTACAGAATACAAGTTAGATTTTATCATAGGTGTGGATATACAGGGAAAAAAAACCTGAGATACATACGGTTCAGCTTACTTATGGTTTAAAGGGCCTATGGAAGATACTGAGCTCATCTCCCCACATCCCGTTAGTCAGATCTTGGTCACATGCCCACACCCACCTGCAAGGGAGACTGGGAAATGTAGTCTAGACATGTGATGGGGTGTATACTCAGAAGAAAAAGCAAATGACTTTGGTGAACATGTGGCTCATCAGCCACACTGAACTGCTCTCATTTCTTGCCCCAGTGATGCAATGTCACCTTCCTGTGTCTGCTCCAGCTCCTACAAGTTCTTTTTCCTAAGCAGCCACAAGACTTGGATTTTCCACAAAACTCCACTCAGAACCACCTGACGGCCCCTCTAGGGTGCCCACTGTCCAGGTCTACCAGGGACTGAGTGCTTTCCTGGGATGCATAGCTTGGTATAAGCACCACTGAAGTTGAGATAGTTAACCGTGTCACCACAAGACTCCCACATGGTGCCCTTTCAGACTCCAACATCCCTCTCTCTCTCCAGCCCCAACTCCTAGCAACCACTCATCTGTTCTCCATCTCTATAATTATGCTGTTATACAAATATTATATAATGGAATTATGTAGTATGTGTCCTTTTGAGATTGGCTTTCTTAACTCAGCATAATTTCCTTTGAGAGTCGTTCCATTTTTTTTTTTTTTTTTTTTTTGCACGGATTTTGTAGTTCGTTGCCTCTTTCTGCTGAGTTCTTTCATGATATACATGTATTATTGTCTATCTATTCACCTTTTAAAGGACATTTGGGTAATTTCCAGTATTTGGCTATGAGGAATAAAACTATCATGTTTACTTGTGTATAAGTGTCTGGATATTTTCTTTGGTGAAATAGGTGTAGATATCTTTTGCACATTTTTAGGTTTCTTTGTTGTACTATCATGTTTTGAGTTCTCTTTATATCCTAGATAGATGTCCTTTGGTGGATATATGATTTGCAAATATTTTCTCCTGATCTGTAATTTGTCTTTTCATCTTCTAACTAGAGTCTTTCGTAGAACAAAGGTGTTTAATTTCTATCAGATCTATTTTCTCTTTTTATGAAACATGCTTTTGGTGTCAATACCAAGAATATTCTGTAGTCCCAAGTCTTAAAGACTTTCTCATATTTTTTCTAAAACATTATATAATTTTACACTTAAACCCAAGCTCCATTTTGAGTTTTTTTGTATGTGTAAGATGTGAGGCTTATGTCAAAATTCTTTTCTTTCTTTTTCTTTTTTATTTTTTTTGGCTTGTGAATATCCAGTTGCTCCAGTATGATTTGTAAGAGAGGCTATTCTACATCAATTGAGCTGCTTTTACTCCTTTGTAAAAAAAATCAATTGTGCTTATTTGTGTGGATCTATTTGGAGATTATCTACTTTGTTCTGTGGATGATATATCTTCCTATCTGCTTTCTTTCTTAATGTAGCTATATGATAAACCTCAAAATTGATAAGACTGATTCTTCCCATTTAATTCTTTTTTCAAATTATTTTAATATAGAAATATAGCCGGGCGTGGTGGCGCACGCTTGTAATCCCAGCATTCGGGAGGTTGAGACCGGAGGATCCGGGTTCGCGGCCAGTCTCAGCTACCTACTGAGGCACTCCACAACTTAGTGAGACTCGGTTTCAAAATAAAGAATAAAAAATAGGGCTAGGGGTATAGCTCGGAGGTAGAATGCCCCTGGGTTCAATCCCCAGTACCGCAAAAAAAAAAGAAATATAACTTCTTTTTATAATTATTTTATTCTAATTCCTTTGACTTTCCATATAAATTTTAGAACAATCTTGCTTATCAATACAAATCATTGCTAGAAGTTTGGTTACATTAAGTATGTATATCAATTTGGGAAAAATTGACATCTTTACTATGTTGGGACATTCAATCTATGAACATAGTATGTCTCTCCATTTATTTAGTTTTCTTTGATTATTTCTGAAAATCAGTGTTTTGTCATTTTCAGCATACAAATCCTGTATATGTTTTTGAGATTTATACCCAAACATTTCTTTTTTATCTTAGCAATTGTAGGTGTGACTGTATTTTAAAATTTGATGTCCACATGTTTATTGCCAGTGCATAGAAATACAATTAATATTTGTATGTTGATCTTGTATCCTGTCATCTTGCTAAGATCACTTAGTTCCAAAAGTATTTTTTAGGTATTTTTGGGTTTTCTATGTAGACAATGATTTTACCTGCAAATAGGTACAGTTTTCTTCCTTCCTTCCTTTCTTTATTTCTTCTTCATTTCTTTATATCTTTGTGCCTTTTATTCTTTTATTTTTCCCCTATCTTATTGAACTGGCTACAGCTATCCCAAATAAGAGTGACAAGACCAGACATCCTTGCTTGCCTTGCTCCCAATTTTTCTGTGTGTATGTGTTTATGGTACTGGAGATTGAACCCAGTGGCATTCTACCTCTGAGCTCCATCCCCAGCCCTATTTTTTATTTTTATTTTGAAACAGGGTCTGGCTTGGTTGATGAGAGTCTCACTACTTGCTGAGGCTGTGCTTGAACCTGCAATCCTCCTGTCTCAGCTTCCCAAGTACTGGGATTATGGGCATACACACCATACCTGGCTCCAATTTATATATATATATATATATATATATATATATATATTGAGATTGAGCCCAGGGGCATCCTATCTCTAAGCTACAAACCCAGCAGTTTCTTTTTTAATTTCAATTTTTTTTTTTTCGAAACAGGGTCTTGCTAAGTTGCTGAGGTTCTCACTAAGTTGCTGAGGCTGGCCTTGAACCTGTGATCTTCCTGTCTCAGCCTCCCAAGTACTGGGATTACAAGTGTGTGCTACTGTGCCTGGTTCCAGTCTTATTGGGAAAACATTCAATCTTCCAGAATTAAGTAAGATGTTAGCTGTAGGTTTTTGTGGATGCTCCTTATCAAGAGATCCTCTTTTACGAACTCTATTTTTCTGAGAGTTTTTTATTTTATTTTATCATGAATGGGTGTTGAATTTTGTCAGTTTTTTTCCTGCATGTTGATATAATTATTCAATTTTTCTTCTTTTATCTGTTGATACTGTGTACTACATTGATTGATTTTCAAATATTAAGTCAGCTTTTCCATGAAGGAATAAACCCTACTCGATTGTGGTATACTATTCTTTTTACATTTTGCTTTATTCTGTTGGCCAGTGTTTTGCTAAGGACTTTTATGAATATGTTCACAAAGGATATTGATCAATATTTCTCCTTTTTGCTCTGTCTCTGTCTGATTTTAGTATCAGCGTAACATTAGCCCTAGTATAATCAGAAGAACAAAGCAACCAGCATAGAATCACATAGGGTCTAACAACTAACCTGTCACTGCAACTACATCACACAAAAGTAGACAAGGCCAGGTGTGGTGCACATGCCTGTAATCCCAGTATTTGGGAGGCTGAGACAGGAGGATAGCAGGTTTGAGGTGAGGACAGCCTCAGCAAGTAGTGAGACTCTCAGTAACCTAGCAAGACCCTGTTTCAAAACAAAACCAAAGAAAGTAGATGAGAAACTGCATGCTACACCTAAACAGTGAGATTGCCTCCTGAAATAAAAGAGGTAATAGGACTTGAAATTTCCTCACATAAGAGCCAAAATGCCCAGAATATAACAGAAAGTACAATATGAGGATATAAGAAAATGCAATCAACTGATGCTAATATCAAGATGATCACAATGTTGAAACAGACAAGGATTTTAAAGCATCCACAATAAAAATTCTTTGGCAAGAAATTATGAATTTTCTTGCAACAAATGAAAACAGAATCTCAGTAACAAAATTGAGGATATATATATGTGTGTGTATATATATACATATATATGTATGTCATCAAACTGAAAAAATGCAATAATTGGAAAAAAACCACTTTGCTAATGAACTCAATAGTAGAGTATAGATGAGCAACTATGGACAAAATACCCCAATTCCCTTATTCAAAGAGGACTGAACTCCAGTTGTCTGTGGTAGTAACTGTCTAATAACCCACCCTCCCTTCCTCTTTGACTACTTATGTTCTGTGCTGTGTTTCTTGGGGTCAATTTCCAATTCTTTTTTAAAATTACCTATATAATAAATTTTACTGGTACTCTTTGTTTTTTTCCCTCCCCCATTGATGCGAGTGCACATGTGGTGTGTGTGTGTGTGTGTGTGTGTGTGTGTGTGTGTGTGTGTGTGTGTGTGTGTTACTGGCGATTGAACCCAGGGGCAACCCTAGCTAGCCCTTTTTACATTTTTTATTTTGTTTTGTTTTCAAACAGGGTCTTGCTGGTCCGCTGAGAATCACTATATTGCTGAGGTTTGTCCTTGACCCTGCAATCCTCCTGTCTCAGCCTCCCAAGTACTGGGATCACAGGTGTGTGCCACCACACCCAGCTTTTAATTTCCAACTCTTGAACTCAAATCTTGATGTTAGGGTCTGCTTCCTGAAACCCTAAGCCAAGACAGTAATTCTCATGATTACCTGTACGATACTGCAGGTCAAACTTAGAACCATACCTAGCCCACAGTAATCTCTTACTCATGACTTTCCTTATCTGTGGCTCAGTCTCATCATCTGGAAAGCAGAGGTATTGAGTCCCCTACCCTCCTTCTCTGGACCTCATCTTATACCCCTCTTAAATCTAACTCTACGATCCCCATCTTCATTCCCCACTTCCTCTGGCTTTCCCCAAAGGAAGGCAAACAGCCTTGTCCCTGTGGGATGCTCAGGCACACAAAGGAACTGTTTTGCACCAGCTGCCCCTCCCTCACCAAGCCCAGTGGAACCACAGCCTCCATAGTGGGTTTGGTTGTTGTTGTTTTAATACCAGTGTGAAATAAATTGAAAAATTACGCATAAAATACAGGTTTTTAGCAGCTGGCCTGAAATTTCTTTCCATAAACAAACGAGTTTAAAGAGATGCCTTAATGCCACCCGCCAGCTCTTCCCCCAACATTTTATGTCCCTGTGTGGGAGTGGAGTCTGCTGGGAGCATCGGCTTCCTGGGCAAAGGTAGGCTGTTGGGGGCCACGAGTCACCCCTAGGCTTTTAAGCTGACTGGTTCCTCTCACCCCCATCTATCTGCTCCATGAAGAACCCCCAAGACTCATCTCCACCTCCTTCCCCAGTTCCCATGCTCAGCACAGACTGGGGAGCCAGACTGCCCCATTTGAAGGACAGATTTCCCAGTTATTAAGTATGACTCTAAGCAGGTTACCCAAGCTAGCTCAGCTTCAGTTTTCCCTCTGAAAATAGTGATTGTATTAGTAACTATTTCATAGGTTGTTTGAGAATTAAATTGGTTAGATATACATGATGTTCTTAGGACCTGGCACAAGGCCACGCTGCGGAACTGCTAGCTATTATTAGTTTTACAGGCGGAAGAGAAACTAGGATTGATGATGCAGTAGGAGGCTTGGTGACATTTGGGTTCTCCCACAATAAACTTCTTTCCTATGGCTGTTCACATAAACATCTGCCCAGCTCTCTGCAGATTGCAAAGCTCACTGCCATCTGCCATCTCACTTGGCCTAACATTTAACTATGAAAAGATTCAGGACAGGGCTTATGATTATCCCATTTACAGTAGGGAAATTGAAGCTTAATAGACTGACTCATGGTCTTAGAAAGCGATAGAACCAGGACTTCTTGGAAGTTTGAAGACCTAGGATGAATCCTGATCCTGGGCAAATACTGAGCCCCAACCTAATCTCAGACCCGATTCTGCATCACACACTGAACCTTGAACCTGATCCTACCCCAAATGATAAACCCAGTCCCAGGTGAGCTGCTGACCTTGTTCTTGGTCATAGAAGAAACTCCCAACTTAAGCCTCAATTTGGGTTGCAGTCTTAACCTTGAATCTTATTTCAGAGTATGCCCTGACTCCAGCCTCAGAATAATCCCTGGTCCTTGTTATAGACTGAGTTCTAATTCTTTTTTAATATAGTTATTGATGCATTGTAGTTATACATCATAATGAGGCTCAGGGTGATGGGAACACACATGCACACAGCACTTGGAGTGCTTCCCTCTGGATCCCACCCGCTCCTCCCCTCCCCTTACCCGTTCTGAGGTTGGCATCATGGCGTTATCAGAACAGTTTCCTTCATCAAGCCCTTCCTCATCTCCTTCTCTTACCCTTTTTAATGCCATTCTTCTATTTTACTGGAATCTCTCCTCATTTATCTGAAGTCCCTTTCATTTCCCAATTTCTCCCCAGCTTCCACATATGAGAGAAAACACACAACCCTTCACTTTCTGAGACTGGCTAATCTGAGTCCTAATTCTGGACCCATTCTGACTCATAAACCTGGTCCCATACTGAGCCCTAACTCTGGCCCCGATGGGAACCGCTAACTTAAAACTCCACCTCTAGCCCCATCCTGGATCTGCTGTATGAATCCAACCCTCTGTCTTTCCAAGCTTTGGTCCATCTACCCAGGGAACAGTGGAAAAGAAAACGGTCAGGATCCTTGGAGAAGGTCCAGGCATCGGAGCAAGATTTACAGCTCCTTACAGGAAGCAGGACTCCCCTCTCACCTCCTGCATTTGCAAACCCTGGCTCCACCCCAGGGGGGACAGCCTCCTGACGCCAGGACTCTGAGGAGTCCCATTGTTTGGGTGGTTTTTAGTTTTGATTATTTAATACAGTCGTTTCTGGTTTTACATCCACAGCCTCGGTCAGCCTGGGGTAGAGTTTTTCTTCCCCCTGTGGTTGAAGTTGAAACACTCTTTCAAACAAAGGGGAAAAAAACTTCAAAAACAACAGTGAAAATATTTCCAAAATGTGTTCACAATCAAGTTGATCCCTTGGTAATTGGCTGGGGAGGGAAGGGAAGGACAAAGAGAAGTCTCCCATAGTGAGGGGATAGCAGGTCTCTGGTGGGCCGGGGAGCAGGGCGTGGGCTAGCCGTGGCGTGGGCTAGCCGTGGCGTGGGTTAGCCGTGGCGTGGGCTAGCCATGGTGCTCGCCTGCTCGCTTGCTCGTGGGGAGAAGGCAGAGATGAGGAGGCAGGCGGCCTGAGAAGGTGGAGGAGAAAAGCCACCGCCACGCCTTGAATGCTTCTACTCTGCCAGGAGCTGAGACAGGAGCTGGTTACTTGCTGCACGTCCTTCACTCCGGTCCTTACTTTCTTCACCTGTCAGCTGAAGTTAATGGCACCTGCCCACCAAGAGCAAGATGGCTGTAACGCAGCCAGCACAGGCGCTGGCATTGAGCAGATGTGAGCAATAGTTGCTGCCACTGTTGTTATTTGTGTCTACTGTTTGCAGCTGAGAGGCAGTGGGTCTTGGCGGCAAGCAGACCTACTGGATCCCAATTCTCTTACTACTGACGTGACCTTGAGCAAGTTGATGAACCTCTCTGAGCCTCAGCTTCCTATTCCGTAAAATGGGGACAGAAACTGAGTTGGTGTGAGGGTTAGAGAATTTCATACATGCAAAGCATTTAGAACTATGCCTGGCACACAGTAGGTATCCAAGAGGTGTTGGCTCTTGTTATCTATTCAAAAATATTTCATGCATCCCTAAAATGTGCAGGCTGCAAGGATAGAATTAGGCATAGTAAGGGACTGGGCTCCCAAGATTTTCTGCTACATATTGCTTATTTCAGTTTCTGCTGTGAGCAACTGATAACAAATTGATTGATTGATTCATTCATTGACAAGCACCCACTGCACTCTAGGGAACAGTGACAGCTGAAGACACAGTAGCTGCTGTCACAGTCCTCACAGCCTGAAGGGGAGACAGAGAAGGAGAGCAGGTGATTTCAACAAAGTCAGGTAAGTTCTGCAATCCAGGTCTGTGGGAGATCCGAGAGAGGCTTGCTGGAGCTGGTTTCTGAGCAGTGGTGACGGGCTAGCAAGGATTCGGCATTCGTTCAGCAAATCTTACTAAGCACAGGCCCAGAGGCTGAGGGTTCAGGCCACAGTACAGCAGCTCATGTCGCTGCCTCTCATCTACCTAGCTGGACAGCTCCACTTGCGGTCCTGTGGGTATCTCCCAGCCAGGTGTCTGGACCAGACTCAGCCTCTTTCCCTCCTGGCTTCTGACTGTGGGAGGTACTCGCCCACCTACTTGTTGGGTCTGTGGAGGCTAGGCCTCCCTCTCAGGCCCCAGTTTTCCACCCCTGGCCCTGACCTGCCTCCCTACTCCACCTGCTCACACCCCTAACCAACCACATTGTGTCACCCCACCTGCAGCACCCCTGCACTGCCTCTGTCCCCCCAGCATTCACCTGCAGCTCTGCCCGAGGCTGGAAGGGCTGGAGCACTGGGGTCTGCCAGCTGCCAACTAATGGGAGGTGGCAGGTAAACACCAGCCCTCTGTCCTAGCTGAGCTACCTTAGAGAGGGTCTCCCTGCTGCCTCTGGAGGTCCCGGGGGCCTAAGCTTCTGTTGCCCACATCAGCAACTTGCTTGACCACATCTATGTTAGTCAGCTATTGTTGCTATAACCAAAATACCTGACAAGAACACCTTTGAGGAGGAAAGATTGATGTTAGTTCACAGTTACAGAAGGCTCTATGATGGTCAGCTCCATTCTTTTGAGCCTGAAGTGAGGCAGAACATCATGGCAGCCCCGAAGGAGAGAAAGGGGCTAGGGAGAAGATGAACCCTCCCAGGGCACACCCCCAGTGAGCTGCCTTCAATTAGGTTCCGCTTCCCACTGTTGCGTCCAATTCTCAACGGACTAATCCACGGATGAGCTCAGAGCCACATGATCATTGCTGCACTGGGGACCATTCTTTCAACACGTAAGCTTTGGGGAGGCATCCCAGACCCAACTCGTAAAAGCATCAGTGGCTTCTACGGCTCCCTGTCCTCATTGTCTCTGGGTCACAAACTGTTATGAGAGTCACAGCCCTTCCATTAGGCCTCTTTAATTCTGTTCAAGAAGTGCTGGTCTCCAGGATGACCTCCAAGCCCCTGGCCTGGCATTTAAGGCCCTCAGCGCTCTGGCCCACCGGCCACGTGTCCATCACTTCCATGTTTGGCTCATGCCCTCCCTGGTAGCCTGAAGTGAGTCTCCTTTTGCATAATACTTGTGTGAGTTGCACCTGCCCTTCAAGACTCAGGCCAAGTTCACCTTCTCTACGAAGCCTTTCAGGACTTAAATCCTTCCGAGGGTCTGCTCACACACAAATCGGTCCTCAGGCTTTGCTTGGTCTATTCCTGCAGAAAATGGTTCGATTGGCATTTTCTCTATGCATGGCCCTGAGAGCTGACGACATGGGTGTGAGCCAACACAGACCTTGCCCTGGAGTCTGAGATGTGCAGTGGAGGGACAGGCCAGAGATGGAGTCGGGCGTCAGTGCCATGAAGGAAGGGTGCATTGAGAGGATTAGGAGAGGTGTCCCCTGGGACTGCATGCACCCAGGGTTTGGCTGGGGTTGGGAGAGCTGCCTTCATAGTGGCTCATGACATGGCCAGGACCTGGTGCTGGCTGTGGATGGGGGTCTCAGTAACTCCAGTGGGCCTCCCAATGGGGCCGTGCTTCTCCCATGACAGCAGAGTCCATGGCTTCATACAGGGCCCATTTAATCCTTGCAAACATCCTTAAGGAACAGCAGTGGTCATCATTTCTCAGCAGAAGAAGCCAGAGCTCAGAGAGAGGAAGCCACTTGCATATGTTAATGGCAAAGCAAGGATAGACCTCAGGTTCCTCTGGCTCCAAACTCTACTCCCAACCACTGGACTGCCTTCCTGAATCATCGCAGAGCCCCAGCAAACACTCTGTGCTGTTCTGACCTCCCCTCGCTTGGGGCATGGGTTCTCTCAGTCCAGCTACCAGCTCCGTGGGTGGCCTCCACATTCTCCCAGACCCTCAATCATGCAAGGCACTGGTCTGTCAGGCCTGACTTCCCAAGATTTTTGCCACCCACCCCTCCTCTTTTCCAGCCCCATGGTTTCAGTCTGGTCTCTCACCTGGAGACAAAATTGGTCGAGGCAGGCCTTCTGCGCATATTCCTGCTTTTACCCCATGGCGTGTCCTCTGCTCTCCTCTGCCTAACCACTTGGATGACAGTGCTGCAGAGAATGACTCCAGAGCTACAGGAAGGCCCTAACACATCCCAAGGACTAGAAATGGCACTTCCTGGTCAAGCCCTACTAAAAATAAGTCAATAAAGCTGACAATAATAATTTCCTTTGTCCAGCCCTCTATCTCCACAAATACCTGGGCCTTGGTGTCAGGTGAACTGGTTTGAGTTCCTGCTTGGTGTTTGCTAACATGTGTCCATGGCAGGCTGTGGTCTTTCCTTTGGCCTCAGCATCCTCATCTCAAGAGAGCTTTGTAGATGAAAGAACATCGTACGCTGAAATTCTCGGCTTCACACCTGGTCCACAATGCATGCTAGATCCATGATGTGAGAGCATTCAGTCACTTGCTTGTGAGGAAATAAAAGAGGTTGAGAATTATAGAATGTGGGGCCAATGTGGCCTCGAGACCATCAGATGGAAAGCTCTCATTCGAACTAACTAGTGGACAGCCCAGGAGCAACCAAAGAAAAAGGCCATCTTGACATTTGGTCTTCAGAGCAGCCCCAGGAGGCAGAAGTCATTTCCTATGTTTCACACATGTGTGAGCAGTGAGCCAGACAGCATGAGCAACTCAGATGAGTTCACACAGGGAATTGGGGAAGACTAGAAAGAAAGCCAGGATTTTCCAAACCCAGTGGTCTTTCAGCCCTACCCACTGACCCATCTTGCCATCTATGACACCTGCCCTCGACTTTCCCATCCACCTCACCCTCCATCCTCCCATCTACTCCAGAGTTGCTGAGAACCTACCACCCACTAATCCTGGGGCTGCTCTGAAGACCAAATATCTTCTCTTCCTCTTCCTCTTTCTCTTTCTCTTTTGCTTCCACCTTCTCTCTATAAGTTGATTTTCTCGGGTATTTTGTTACAATGACAGAAAGCTGACCAATGTAGGCCCCTCTCAAATCTTTCGACAAATGACTGGTTAGAGCATATAAGAAGTGCAGACTCAGGAGGAGAGGCCCTCGTAGATTCACTCATAGCCAGCTGGGGAGGGGCGCTCACAACCACCTGGCCCAGCCCAGCATTCTGCCAGTGGGGAAACAGAGTCTCAAAGCCTTATCCTTTGGGCCACACAGCTTAGAGTAGATGAAGCTGAGATATTCAAACCCAGCTTCTTTTAGTACAACTCTCCATGATAGGAAAGGGAAAAGAGCATGTAGTTTCCTCTACAATTCTAGTGGCTTAACTTGCTTGACAACAGATGTGTTCTCTCGCTGTTGGCCGTAAAACAAAGCAACTTTCCCTACGGGTTGTCATTGTGCTTCGGGAGATGGGGCCTGGCACTTCACTCTGTGTCCACTATAGGTCAGCAACTGTCCCCCAAAAGTGTATCTGGTCAAAGGAGGAATTTATTCATCTATTGATAAGCATCTTGATCGATTGACCAGTTGATCAGTTAATTTCTATGCCCTGTTGTACAAAGGATATGAGACAGCCTGGGAAGGAATTGAAGGGTGGAAGCTGGTCATCTTCTGAGCTTCTTACATTCCACTCATTGAGACCATCAAGAAAAAAAATATCCAGCTGCTCTGTAGCTGGAGAACAAATTCTTGGTATGGAAGTAATTCTGCTAAGGCTAGCCTCCTCAGAGGACATTCCAAACACATTTCCTATTTTCAAATTTAATTAAGAGGCATTTCTGTAGTATGAGTCATCACTTAATAATGGGGGTGCTTATTAGGAGATGTGTGGAAAGAGGATGGACTGCTGGACAATTCAAATCCCACTTCTTTGACTCATTGGCTGTGTAATCTTGGGTGAGCCACTTTCCCTCTCTGAACACCAGTTTCCTTGTCTGTCAATTCCTATTCACATGACAGGGATCAGGGAGCTGTACAGTAAATCGGGCCTATAAAAAACACCTCACCAGGACTGGCACACAGTGGATGTTTAAGAAACAGTCACTGCCTACTCTTCTCGCTTAGTCACCCTGGGACCAGATAGGTGTGTTGTTTGCTTTCTCCACCATGAATTTTAATGTCCCAGAAACCACGCAGCCACCCCCTCTGAAATGGTATTTCATGTCAAATCAAAGGCACCTTGTGGCACTGGCAGAGTGTTGTCTCTTCCGGTGGAGCCAAGCACATAGTCATTGCTATAAATAATGTCCTTGGATGGGGTGGAACATTCCGAAGAGAAAGATATCCTGCTTCGACTTCTTCAAGGAAGGATCCCTGGAGAAGAAATGCTGGCATTTGGCGAGGTGACAGGAAGTAGCAAAAGCTCATGTTGGAAGTCAAGATGGCAGATTAGCCCCAGAGCCACCAAGAACTCAAGAGTAGGAGAGAAGAAGATGTGCTTCCATTCTAGAAAGACCAAAGCCAATCTCGGCTGATTTGTGCTTGGGACCAGCATCTCTCTACTGCCCTGCCCATTACACTCCCTGCCCCTCCCTGGTCCCTGGAAACTCTTCCCTGATTCCATGACCAGGATCAGTCAAGATGCCTGTCTCTCTGCCTACAAAGGGAGAGCCCCCCAGACTGGGCCAATCACAACCCTTTCTTCTGTTGGAGTTGCAGGGAGGGCCTCTCTTCACCAGTCTCCAAGCTGCTGGTGTCATATTTATGCCACATGGAATGAAGCTGTCTGAAGCAGGAAAGGAAGCCATTACCAAGCAAAGAGACCAAGAGAGGCAAAGCTGAGCGTGCAGGAGGCAGACCTGCCTAGATTGTCTGTGTGCTTGGATCAAGCCATGCCTGCAGCCCATCGGGTCTGGCTCTTTTGTGAATATGATTTGCTTACTTAACAGGATTTTTTCACTTTACAGCTGAAAGGACTCTGAACAGTACAGTTGGCAAATGAGAGCTAGGTCTTCTCTTCAGACACAGAGCAGGGCAGGAACAACCAGGCACAGAAAGGCTGAGTGAGTCTATACTTAGCTGACTTCCACATGTTGCTGCCACTCTCCAGGCCTCAGTTTTACCATCTGCAAAATGGGTAGTTGTGACAGGAAATAAAATACTTTGTGTCCTGCCTTGTTGCAAAAATTATTGGGGGCAAAATGTAGGCCTCTGTCTGTTACAGATGTGAGGAGGCTTAGGAAAAGAAAGGAGATATGAACGCTTGAGGTGGGGACAGAGGTGAGTGCGGGGATGAGGCCAGGTCACCGACGACGGTCTCCAAGTTCCAGACAGTTGCAAGAGGTGAAGAGACTGTAGCCAGAGCAGGACGCACAGTCACAGGGATTCACGGGGCCGCGCACGCACGCACGCACACATCCACGCTTTCACGAACATGTGCACACGATCCTGAAAGGAAGCCCAACTTTTCCTGGAATAAAAGTCTGAAATAAATTTTCTCCTGGTCTCCCTCAAAAGAACTTTGTGAAACACCCTGAGCTGTAACAGGCTGGAGTGAATAGTTGTAACATAGTTAACAGTCAGAGGATAAAATCTGTAATAAATCAAGAGCACCTACGAATCAGTAAGAGACAAAACACTCCCTCAGAAAGCAGGGAAAGAGGAATACACACACACACACACACACACACACACACACACACACACACACACTTACAACAGAAGTAGCAGCTATCAAATTAGGGAAAAAACCCGAAAAAATGTGTACTAGCAGTGTGGTTGAAGGGATGGGAGACAGGCACACTCAGAGTCCTGCTCCTTTTAGCGCTTCTCATCACCTGATCACGCTAGGCTTCTGCCTGTACTGATTGAGGCTGTTTCCCTGACCAGAATGAGCCCCACGAGGGAAGGAGCACCTCCTGCTTATTGCTGTATTCCCAGAACCTGAAACAAGATGCCCAGCATGAAGTAGGTGCTCAATAAACACTTACCACATGGGTGAGTGAATGAATGAACAGATGGCATGGAAATTGGTGTAACGTTAGTGTGTGTGTGTGTGTGTGTGTGTGTGTGCGCGCGCTCGCGTGTGTGCACAAGGTTTACTGGGGATTGAAGCCAGGGGCATTCTACTTCTGAGATACACCCCTAGCCTTTTTAAAATTTTGAAACAAGGTCTCACTAAGTCGCTGAGGATCTTGCTAAGTTGCTGAGGCTGGCCTCGAACTTACAATCCTCCTGTCTTAGCCTCCTAAGTACTGGGATTACAAGCATGTGCCACCTTGCTGGCCATCTGAGCACAAGAATTCAAAGGCATGCACACTGATTCAGAAATTCCTCCTCTAGCTATATGTTCAGTAGAAACAGCAGTATTCAAAGGAATAGGTAGAAGAATGTTCTTTGCAGCATTATTTAAATGGCAGAATTACATAAATGTCTAACAATATTATACTAATTAAGTTAGTTATGGTGTAACCTCATTGTGGAATACCACGTTTCTTTAAAATAGAGAACAGGGACAATGGTAGAGTACATACTTAGCATGTACCAGGCTCTGGGTTCAAGTCCCAGCACCAAGGGGAGGGAAGAAAAAGAATAAATATTCGATACTGATGTGGTCAGATCTCTTAAGACATTATTAAAAGAAAATAGCAAGTCACAGAATAAGTATATAACATTTATGGGGGAAACAAAATGAATTCCGCCTAACTACTAGCTATCCTCCATCCACCCATCTATCACCTATTGAAAAACACATAGAAAAATATCTTGGAAGGAAACAGCAAACTATTAATAACAGCAGCTCCAGAGAAGGGAATAAAATGAGAATTGTGCCAAGTGTATTTTTATATAAAACTTTATTTATTTAAGAATATTATGGGATGGCGACGGAGTGAGACACGTCTCAAGAGCCGCTGTGAGCTGGATTCAAATCAGTCGTGGATCCAGTTTTTTGAAAGAAGAAAAAAAGCAACAAAAAGGTGGAAAACGCTGGGAAAACTGGAATACAGCTGAGCAGAACCAGGAAGACCGACCAGAGAGAGCAAAGAAGCCCGTCTCCGCGGCCCCGGCGCCACGCCGCCAGGCATAAACCGCCACTGAGCCGGCCCCCGGCGTGGAGTCTACCAAGAAAGAAATATACAACAACCCTCTGCACCCCACCGGCCAGAGCTGAAGTGAGCGACCCCTGAACTCCTCATCCTAGCCAGGCGGCATTTCGAGGCACCTTCCACAGAGACCGGAACGCGTGGTACGACCAGCTTAAGCCCGCGCAGGCCCATCCCAGCTCACCTCTCCTCACGGAGCCGGAGCCGGAGCAGAGATAA
>PVLC010016519.1:0-35321 GCA_004027655.1 Graphiurus murinus | reverse complement strand
GTTTCTCTCCATTTAATATGATGCTGGCTGTAGGCCTATTGTATATTGCCTCTATGATTTTGAGGTATGTTCCTTCTATTCCGATTCTCTGTAGTGCTTTTAGTATGAATGGGTGTTGGATCTTGTCAAATGCTTTTTCAGCATCAATTGAGATGATCATGTGATTTTTGTCTTTGAGTCTGTTTATGTGGTGAATTACGTGTATTGTTTTTCGAATGTTGAACCAGCCTTGCATCCCTGGGATGAACCCGACTTGGTCATGGTGTATAATTTTCTTGATGTGGTTTTGAATGCGCATTGCTATTATCTTGTTTAGCAGTTTTGCATCTAAATTCATCAGTGATATAGGCCTATAGTTTTCTTTTCTTGAGCTGTCTTTATTTGGTTTTGGTATTAGTGTGATGTTGGCTTCATAGAATGTGTTTGGAAGGGTCCCGTTTCTTTCTATTTCATGGAATAGCTTGAGGAGTATTGGGATTAGCTCTTCTAAAAATGTTTTATAAAATTCGCTTGGAAAACCATCTGGTCCTGGGATTTTGTTTGATGGTAAGCTCTTTATTGCTGTTTCTATTTCTTTGATTGTTATTGGTCGGCTTAAGTTTTCTATATCTTCTTGACTCAATTTAGGGAGGTTGTATGTGTCTAGGAATTTTTCAATTTCTTCTAGATCTTCCATTTTGTTGGAGTACAATTTTTCAAAGTAGTTTGTGACTATCTTCTTTCTTTCCATACTGTCGGTGGTAATATCCCCTTTTTTGTCTCTTATTTTGGTCATTTGGTTTGCTTCTCTCTTTTTTTTTTTGGTCAGATTGGCCAATGGTTTATCTATCTTGTTTATTCTTTCAAGGAACCAGCTTTTAGTTTTGTTGATCTTCTGTATTGTTTTTTTATTCTCTAATTCTTTAATTTCTGCTCTGCTTTTCGTGATTTCCTATCTTCTCTTGGCTTTGGGGCTAGATTGTTCTTGTTTTTCAAGGGCTTTGAGCTGTGTCATTAGGTTATTTAATTGGTGGTTTTCTGTTCTCCTTATGTGGGCACTCAGTGCTATAAATTTCCCTCTTAGTACTGCTTTCAGGGTGTCCCAGAGGTTTTGATATGTTGTATCTCTGTTTTCGTTGGTTTCTAGAAATTTTTTAATTTCTCCCCTTACTTCTTCTATGACCCACTCTTCATTCAGCAGTGTGGTGTTCAGCCTCCATGTGCTTACTCGGTTCCTTTGGGTCTTCCTGGAGTTTATTTCTAGTTTCACTCCATTGTGGTCTGAGAAGATGCAGGGAATTATGTTGCATTTTTTGAATTTGCCAGTGCTTGCTTTGTGTCCGAGAATGTGGTCTATTTTGGAGAAAGTTCCATGAGCAGCTGAGAAAAATGTGAATTCAGTTGTTGTTGGGTGAAAGAGTCTATATGTGTCTAATAGGTCCATTTGGTTCATGGTATCCTTTAGGTCTGAGGTGTCCCTACTGACCTTTTGTTTAGAGGAACAATCTAAAGATGTAAGAGGAGTATTGAAGTCTCCTAGTATTAGTGTATTGGGATCTTGGTGTGTCTTTATATCATACAGAGTTTGTTTTATGAAAGTGGCTGCACCTATGTTTGGGGCATAGATGTTGATAATTGTTATTTCCTCCTCCTGGATTGTTCCTTTTACTAGTAAAAAATGACCTTCTTTGTCTCTTCTGGTAAGCTTGAGCTTGAAGTCTAGTTTATCTGATATCATAGTTGCTACTCCTGCTTGTCTCCGAAGTTCCATTGGCATAGATTACCTTACTCCATCCCTTCACATTTAGCTTGTGGGAATCTTTGCTTGTAAGGTGTTTTTCTTGCAGGCAGCATATAGATGGATTCTGGGTTTTGATCCATTTTGCCACCCTGTGCCTTTTTATTGGGGAGTTGAGACCATTTATATTCAGTGTGATTATTGAGAGATGATTTTTAATTCCTACCATTTTGAGTTTTGACTTCTTTTTGCAGTAGTGTTTGTTCTTCTTTACTTAGCTGTTTGCTTCCTGGAAATTATTGTTTCTCTGGCTCTGACATTTACTGCTTATTTCTTCTTTGTAGTTAATCTCCTTAAGTAGTTTTTCTAGTGCTGGTTTGGAAGACATAAATTCCTTCAGTTTCTGTTTGTCACGGAAGGTTTTTATATCCCCGTCAGTTTTGAGAGAGAGTTTTGCTGGGTAGGAGAATCTTGGCTACAAGTTATTTTCTTTCAGAGTTTGAAATATGTTAATATGTTACTCCATCCTCTCCTGGCTTTCATGACTTGATTTGGGAGGTCTGGCGTAATTCTAATTGGTTTGCCTCTAAATGTCACTTGGCCTTTTTCTTTTGTTGCCTTTAAAAATATGGAACTCTTCACGAATTTGTGTGTCATCCTTGTGCGGTGGCCATGCTAATCTTCTCTGTATCGTTCCAATTTTAGTATATGTACTGCCGAAGCGAGCACAGGATCTGGCAGCCTTAAGATTTGACCAAGTACTGTTATGAACAGCTAAGAAACAAACTTGCAATATTGAGCTTGAGCAAATGAATATTATTTTAAAGAAACTCAGCAACTCAAAAGTGAAGTCCCACATGGAATCTTAAAGACTGATTAGAACTGATTTGCAGAGCACACCTTCATTAGATCTAGGTTTCCTCTTTCTGCATCATGAGTCTCTGGAGCAAAGAGCAAAGTGTGGGCAGGGAGTAGAGAGACCAACACAGTGCATAGGGCACAGGCACAGGCCTTGGGATGATCAGGTATTAAATCTCAGCCAAGAGCTGGATTTAGTGGTTCATGCTTGTAATCCCACTCTTTGGGAGGCTGGGACAGGAGGATTGCAGGTTCCTGGCCAGCCTCAGCAACTTAGTGAGACTCTGTTTCAAAATAAATAATAAAAAATATGGCTGGAGGTGTAGTTCAGAGGTGGAATACTCCTGGGTTCTATCTCTAGTAACACACACACACACACACACACACACACACACACACACACACACACACACCTTGATCCTGACACTTCCTAGTGGTGTAATCTTGAGTTAGTTATTGAGTTTCACTGTGCCTCAAAATCTGCATTTACAGAGTGCAAACAATGATAGCACCTATCTCAGAAAAGTGAGGATATAATACGATTATGTTTATAAGCCCCCTAGTGTACAAGTGGGCACCAAAGTTGGAGCTATTATTTATGATCACTTTTACTATTGCCTACTTCTGGCTACCTTGAATAAGTATACCTTGGATAAGTATACCTTGGACAAATATGTTACATCCTTGGATAAGTATGTTACATCCACTCTCTTGGGATCAGTTCCCTCATTTGTAAAACAAGTGAAATAGGTGATTCTTAAAGGATCCTTCTCATTTCTGCATTCTACCATTCTAGTGTTTAATACACATTTTGCTTTCATATCACTGATTCTGTTTTCAGTATTGTACCCTGTGAGGCAAGCTAGGTAGATGTTAGATGTTAGTCTTTGTAGGTAAGGAAATGAAAGCTCTGACTTGGGAGCCTGGAAGGTGGAGCTGAAGTCTAAATGAAAGAACTTCTGCTTCATTTGCATTGGGGTTCACACTACAGAGATTTTAGAGTCTATGCTCCAAGTCCTAATTTGCTTGTCTCATTAATTCAGTACAAAGTTGAAAGTTTGAGAGGAAAAAGAACAGGTCCCTACTCGTGTGTAGCATAGGATAATGGCTAAAACAGGCTTGGTGGTGCATGTCTGTAATTCCAGCGACTTAGGAGGTTGAGGCAGTAGAATTGCAGATTTGAGTCCAGCTTAAGTAATTTAGTGAGACCTTGCCCCCACTCCCACCCCCCAAAAAAGTGCTGGGGATATAGCTCAATAGTAGTCAATGTACAACTCTTGCCTAGTATGCTCAAGGTCCTGGGTTCCATCCCTGGTACTGAAGAAAAAAAAAAAAAGGAAAATGGCTGTCCAGGACATGTTGCTCTCCATAAGCCTTCACAGGGCTGCTGGTCATTGTTAGTTGTACCAGGCATGAGAGTTAAAGTTTGCTGACTTTGTGTTCTAAGGGCCATGCACATTCTATTTTACTGCCTGCTTACGACAATAGTATGGAATATCTTTAGCTTTATTTCAGAACTTTCTTTTGTTTTCTTTTTTATGGTACTAAGTATGGAACCCAGGGATGCTCTATCACTGAGCTACATCCCCAGTCCCTTTCATTTTATTTTGAGTCAGGGTCTTGCTAAGTTCCCCAAGCTGGCTCAAACTAAAAGATACACTTGTCATATCCTCCGAAGTAGCTGGTATTACAGGTGTGTATTACCATGCCCCTCATGTCACATGGGCAACACCAAAGCCTGCAAGCTCCATATTCAGGGGACTTGAAATGTGCTTCAGACACAAAAGATCAAGTGAAAGTAGTGGTCTTATAAGCTGGAGAAACTATGGTGTCCAAAAGATGTTTCAAAAAAAGAAAGAAAATCACAGTAACTCCATTTCATAGGTGAAGAAAGCTTGACACCAAGAATTCAAGCTACTTACTGAAAACATCACAGTCTAAAATTGGCAAAATACAACTTACACATTCATAGGGTTGCAAAGCCCAGGCTGTTTGTCACTACACTGACTCATATACTATATCAGCAGTCACAAATAAGACCTTTTAAAATAGTGCAGAGGCCAACAGTGACAGGGTTGTATGTTCTATTGCAAGATATTATGCTTACCAAGGTAAGGCAATGTGTATTACATTTTAGAAAAATCCCCTTTTAAATGATCAAATATTAAGACAAATTTGTAAAGAAAACAAAAAGACTGAAAAGGATGAGTTTGGAGTAGCTAGAGAGCATGAGACCTGAGCTTTCATCTGGGCTCTGTTAAAAGCTAGCATAGTGGCCTTGAGTAGGTCCCATACTCTCTCTGTCTCTTAGCTTCCCCACCTACACCAAGAGAAGAACAGACTTGTTCAGTTCTTCTCCAACTTTAATGTTTGTCTGAATTATCTGACTTACCTGAATTGCCTGTTAAAATGCAAATTTTCATTCAGCAGGTCTAGGGTGGTTTCTGGGATTCAGAATTTCTATTAATTTATCAGGTGATGACAATACTGCTGGCCTATGGACCCTACTTGGAGGGGCTGAATAGCCTCAGATTCAATTTGAAGGCACAGGAATTACAGTTAATCCAAAATTGCCAATAAAACTAGGAGTGACTGTGATTTTCTTTCTTATTTTGAAAAAAAAAATTAGACAATGTAGTTTCTCCAGCTTATAACACAATTCCTTGCACTTGACCTTTTGTGTCTGAATACATTTCAAATCTTCTCAGCTTGCAGTCGTTGGTGTTGCCCATGCAACACTATTCATTCTTCCTGAGGTGAGAAGTGCATAGCTGATCTAGAAGGCCAACATCGGTGTGCACAATGAGTGTCTTGGCTGCCTTGTTGTGAAGTATGTGCTCTGCTGTGTCTGCTAGCTCTAAAACCACCTCTGCCCATGGTACCACAAGACACCACTGGATGTGCAGCCAGCTGCTCATCATTTATGGACAACAGGGAGGATGTTTTGAAGAAGATGCCAGTTTCTGCTTTCCCTGTGGAAATCAAGTGTGTCATTCTGCCACTCGTTTGGTTGTCGGTCAGAAAGCAGTTCTCTGGTCTTTTTCTCTGGCATACTTTCAGTGCAGTAGGCCATGAAGTCTCCTTGCCACCCTCCTCAGACTGAGGGGTTTCTCTCCCTGATAAAGAACATTTTAGGTCACTGAAATATCTACTAGGAAAATAAAATTTCTGTCAACCTAAATTATTTTAGAAACCCCAGATCTTTCAAAGCTCAGGGCTATTTTCATGCAATCAACTTCAAAATCCTACAGTAATATGGACAAATATTTAGTGGATCTTAAATTGGCTGGCTAAATTTTGCTCCTGTTTGTTTTAATTCATTCCCATGTTTTCCTTTTGTGTACATTTTCTTTTTCTTTATTTTTTTTTGTTGTTGTTGTTGTGGTACTGGGAATTGAACCCAAGTGTATTCTACCTCTGCCCCTTTTTTTTCTTTATTTTGAAACAAGGTTTCTCAGAATTACCATGTGCTGGCTTTGCACCTGCAATCTTTCTGTCTCAGCTTCCCAAGTACTGGAATTACCCACCACCTAGCTGGACACATTTTCTATTTTGACTTTTTAAACCTTTTTTTTGGCTTCTGTAATTCCCCATGTGTTTAAGCAGGAAAGAAATGTGCAGAGTTTAGCTGAATCCTCCCCATGATTGATACTGACACACAAAACTTTCTGGTCTTGTTCTTATCCTGTTAAAATGTCCCTGTGGGACATAGAAATCTCCCTACTCGGCCTAGCACAGGTCAGCTGAGAGTGGCTACCCCAAACTAAGTCTAGATTTGGAAATTTTCAAAACATTCTCTTGACTTGATAAGAGCAGACTTGTGTTGAAACCCATTAGAAACATCACAGTGATAGACAAATTGAATTACCTTTATGGGGTCTGGTCAGGCTGTAGGTTTTGTCCCTTTCCCCTGGGTCTGCTCTGGACTCTGAGGGCTAAAACTAGTCCTCTTCAGAGGTGGCTTGACACTGAAAATGTGCATGTAAATTTTAAGATGCTCTGACTTTACAAGTAATTCATAATTTCTTTACCTTAACATCAGAAAATATAGAATGGTGTCTTAGTTTCCTATTGTTGCTATAATGCATTATGGCAAATGAGTTTCTTTTATGTGGATACTTGTTTGAGAATATTTTCCACTTAGATTAATAAATGATGAAGGTGGAATTTAATTTTGTATTGTCTAACTCCATATCTTCCTGCTATACTGATTGCCTTGAACACCATGAGATTGCCATAAAAAGGTCTAGATTACATTGGTTCTTGGTACAGAGATGTTACCATGAGTAGAGGTTCTAAATGGTAAGTGTATTTTCTGCTATCTTTGATGCAATGTGGGTGAGAGGGACAAGGGAATGCAGCAATAGGAAACCTAGGAGCCAGACAACTAAACACTGGGATGTCTGTCTGTGGACTCCAAGAAGTTAGTAAAGGCCTGCCAAGAACCAGCCAGATAATTTCTCTCTGCTTACCACTCCGGGGTAGGAGTTAATGTATGAAACTAATCGTCAGGGTACCAGCTCATTAAGATTGGACAGAGCACTAGGGAATAGAGAGAAATTTATTCCTGGGAATTGGGGTGCATTTGGGCTCTGTGACTTATGCAACCAGGGGCAGTAACTTAGGGGCCTAGAAGTCAACACTGAGAATGAGATCAAAGTCCCAACTGGAAGGGGCAGGGAGAAAGATGGGTGCATCTCTTTCCTCTGTACTAAAGACCCACTCAGACTAAACTGTAAGGTTCAAGCATATCATGAGCAATAACATTAATAGGTGAGGTTTGGGGAGGGTAATTAGGTTCTAAGGGTGAAGCTCTCATGGATGGGATTAAGGGTATTATAAGAAGCCCTGTGGAGCTTGTTTAACATTTCCAGCCTTGTGAAGACACAGCAAGAATGTACATTATATGAACAAAGGACCTTTATCAGTCATTGAAACTGGTGGCACCTTGAACTTGTACCACCTTGCCTCCAGAACTGTGAGAAATAAATGTTTGTGTTTTTGTAAGCCGCACAATTGAAGGCATTTTCATATACCAGTTCTGAGGGACTAAAATTCCGTATTTGAAAAGAGGCTGTGTTCTGAATGGCTGGCCATTAAATTGAACCATCAAAAGAGAGAGATAATTACTTAAAGAAACATTTCAAATTAAATTATAGAAAAGGTCTGAGATGACAGGACTGAATTAAATCTAGACCATCCCCTACCAGTCAAGATGTGTACAGGGGAGACACTCATAAGGGAGATCCCAGAAATTTCAGGCAAATAAAGAACTGTATTTTCCTCAAATATCTGAATTAAAATTTTTACATCTTAGTAGATTTTAACATAAAATTTCCAGTGTATAAGAGTAAATAGATGAAAGTTTTGAATAAGCACAATTAACAATATTGAACAGATGGTTACATATAGAACTCCACATTTAGTCATTAAAGAATACACATTTTTCTACATGTCATGTGAAACATTTATAAAAACTGATCATATACTGCTCCATAAAGCAAAACTTACTTATTTTAAATAACTGTCATCCTATAGACCATGTTCTCTTTCCATAATGCAAATGATCTAGAAGTCAATAATAATTTTTAAAATTCTCATATATGCCAAACATGGTGGCACATGTATGAGATTCTAGTACCTTGGAGGCTGAGACAGGAGATTATAAGCTCAAGAACAGCCTCTGCAAATTAGCAAGGCCAGTCTCAGCAAATTAGTGAGACCATGGTTCCAAAATAAAAAAAATAAGTAGGGCTGAGTTTGTAACTCAGAGGTAGAATGCTCCTGAGTTTAGTCCCTAGAGTCCCTAGTACCAAAAAATAAATCATGAACTTAGAATTAAGTAAAATCTCTTCCAAATGAATTGAAGAAGAAAGAAGAAATCAGAATGAAAATTTAAAAAGACATTACTGCATATCATATTTTGGAGGTATAGAGTAGTATTACCAACGTTTATTTATTTTTTTGGTACTTACTAATGCCAACTTTTCATTCATTCATTCATTCATTTATTCATTTATTCATTAATTCGTTTACTGTGGTACTAGGGATTGAAGCCAAGAGCATTCTACCTTTGAGGTACATCTTCTGCCCTATTTTTTTTTGAAACAAGGTCTCACTAGGTTGCCAATAGTCTCACTACTTTGCTGAGGCTGTCTTCGAACCTGTAATCCTCTTAGGTACTAGGATTACAGGCCTGTGCCACCACACTCGGCTCAAATATCTGAATTTAGTATGACTATGTTTGGGACCTTAATACAAATAAATGAATCTGATTGACTCTGAAGTGTTCTATGATCATTGTGGGGTAAACCAGAATAGTCTTCCTTCTTTCCCTCCCTCCCTCCTTTCTTTTCCCTTCTTTCTTTCCTTCCTTCCTTCCTTCCTTCCTTCCTTCCTTCCTTCCTTCCTTCCTTCCTTCCTTCCTTCCTTCCTTCCTTCCTCGTTCCCTCCCTACCTACTTACCTTCCTGGTTGTACTGGGAACTGATCCTAGGGGATTAAACCCAAGGGCATTCTACCTCTGAGCTATGCCCTCAGACCTTTTTATTTTTTTGTTTTCAAACAGGGCCTCACTAGGTTGCTGAGAGTCTCACTGTGTTGATAAGGCTGTCCTTGAACCTGTGATCTTCCTGTCTCAGCCTCCCAAGTACTCTGATTTTAGGTACGCACCACCATGCCTGGTTTACTCTTAGTTTCTTTGTTACTATAAGCTGAATGTTAGTGTGCTCCTTGATTAAGGACCTCCCAGCTTCCAGAACTTTGAGAAATATACTTGTGTTGTTAAACCACCGAGTCTAAGGTATTCTGTTATAGCATCCCGGAAGGACTAACACATTCATGGTCTCAGGAAACAATCACACTCTGCAGTGGTTGCTGTGATGCATGTATATGTGTTGGTTGTGGAGAGGCAAAATAGACTCAGGAAGGTGGAAGCAGTATGGCTGGGCTGTGTAGCAAGAGCATTTAAAAACTGAAGAGCACGTAGCCTTGTATCTAGTTGAGCTTTGTGTACTAATTCATGGTCTATTCAAAGTTAAACCTTTTGGCTGTGCTATTTTTATCAAGGGAGAAAGTGAGTAGACAATCAAATGGCAAAGTCACAGACTACCCTCTATTCAGTAAAGTGCTTTCACTAAATTCAGACAGTCATTACTAGGATAATCCAGAGGGTCCTAATGCTTTAGGGCTAAACTGTATTCTCCTTAACTCACTACCAGAGAGTCATATGAAACCATTGATTACCAAGGCAAGAAGAGATATTATTATCAGCCTGAGCAAACTAAAACTGGCTCTAACTGAACATGTGCAGGCAGAACTCACCCTCTCTCCTAAAGCTGTATTCAAATTTCCTGTGAAGGAAAGTTCTTGGAAATTGCTAGAATCAATATTTAACCCTTGTTTAAGGCCAAATTTAAAGGGATTTACAAGTCCAGTATGGTGATATATGCCTGTAATCCCTGTACTTGGGAATCTGAGACATGAGGATTGCAGGTTCAAGGACAGCATAAACAACATAGTGATACTCTCAGAAACTTAGCAAGACTCTGTTTCAAAATAAAAATAAAATAGGACTGGGGGTGTAGAATGCCCCTGGATTCAATCCCCAGTAGCCCCCCACACACAAAGTGTGGGGCAGATTTGTAAGCCAGGTGTGGTGGCATGCACTGGGAATCATAGTACTTAGGAGGCTGAGACAAGAAGATCACAAGTTCAAGGTCAGGGTATGGTAACTTAGTGAAATTCTTTTTCAAAAATAAAAATAAAATAGGACTGGGATGTAGCTCAAGGTAGAATGCTCCTGGGTTCCATCCCCATTACCACACATAAAAAAGGCATTTATCATCTTCTCTGGGCACCACATGGCACAAGATCCAAGGAGTTCTAAGATAAATCATTTCCTCAGAAAATTATGACACAGTAGAAAATACAGACATATGTGCAAATGACCATGAATATGTGATGAACCCTCTAATGGAGACTTTTACAAATGCTTGATTGACATAGAAGAAATGTGATTTATTCTGTGTGGGATGGTTAGAGAAAAATCACAGAAGGAAAATTGAATTTAAGCTAAGCCTTGAAGGTCAAGTGGGTTTTCACCAGTTATGCCAAGAAACAAGGATATAGTTCTCACAAATTCCTGATTTGTGTGTATGTGTGTGGGGCACTGCTGTATTTTTTTAATTAATTGATATTATTTGAATTGATAAATTAAAATTTTTTACAATTATGGGATACAATTTGATTTTTTTTTTGCAGTACTGGGGATTGAACACAGGGTCATTCTACCTCCAAGCTCCACCCCAGCCCTATTTTTTACTCTTTATTTTGAAACACAGTCTCACTAAGTTGCAGAAGACCTCACTAAGTAGCTGAGGCTGACCTTGAACCTGCCATCCTCGTATCTCAGCTCCAAAGTACTGGGATTACAAGCATGTGCCTCCACCCCTGGCTCAAATTGGTATATATGTGTGTGTATATATATATATATATATATATATATATATATATATATATATATGTGTGTGTGTGTGTGTGTGTGTGTGTGTGTGTGTGTGTGTGTGTAGTCAGCAGTATATTGATATTGTGTATGTGTATTACAGTCAGCAATATATTGTTTGTGTGTCTATATCTATATAGATATATGCATGCATACACATACACAATATACTGCTGACTATACTCAATAAAGTATTATAGGTTTCAAAATAAATAAGAGGGTAAATTTAAAATGTCTCACTATGGCTGAGAGTGGTGGCACACACCTGTAATTCCAGTATTTGGGAGACTGAAATGGGAGGGTCACAGATTCAAGAACTGCCTGCCTCAGCAACTTAGTGAGACCCTCAGCAACTTAGTGAAATCTTGTTTCAAAATAGAAAAGAAAAAGTTAAAAAAGGTTGGGTATGTAGCTCAGCAGCAGAGTGTCCCTGGGTTCAAGCCTCAGTATCACAATGAATGAATGAATGAATGAACGAATGAATGATGAATAAATAAATATATCACCATAAAAATGATGAACATTTTAATTAGCTTGATTTAATCATTCCACTTCGTATACTATTATATTGTTTTATGCTTGTTTTGTTGAACTTCATTCAAATTTTCATATGTATTTTGCAATTGAAATTATAGCTAACCCAGTTAGCTCTGCTCTGATCCTTTTTTTCTCCCCATTATAAGGCTTTACTCTTAAATCCTTGCTTTTCTTTCCTTATTCTATGAATGAGCCAAAGCAGGCTAGCTTAAAAGTGATGTTTGAGATTCCATTTTCCTTTCTCTTCTGAGTCTAAGCCTCTGGCATACCTTAAATAGTCAGCAACCTACTTTGTTCATCTAGGTCTTGCCAAGACCTCTTACCTTCCTCTGTCTCTTCCTCTCTTATGAGCCCTTGAAATCTGAGAGGAGTTTAGTGAGTGAAAGAGAACCTTCTTTAGGGAGGATGCTTCTGGCAGAAAAGAGACCTATATCTTCATATTGGACTGGACTTTAAATATTCATGTAGTCTAGATGCTTGTATTCAAACAAATCATGGAGTGTATCTATTAACACTTGTACATAAAGAATCTGGTGTCCAGATAGGAAAAGTGACATGTCCAAGGTTACATAATCATTTGATATTAGAGCCAAGACTTGTACCTATGTCACATAATTTCTGGCCCTGATTCTTTCTGTTATAACACACTTAGGGCTTAAAATACCTAAATTTATATGCCTTATTAAAATTCTTCCAAAATGTGTCTATAATAAATTGCTAAAGTATATAAAAGTCAGAAAATTGGAGAACATTGGGCTTCTTCCATATGACAATCCATTGCATTTCTTATGAAGTTTTCTACTGTGTTCATTATTGCACTGAAGAAATCTATAAATTTCAGCTATGAGACTATTTTTTCTTTGTAGTCCTATTGCACAGGGTAGGCCCTGTTAGTAAAATATTTCTTGATGAATGTAGTAAGAAATGGTATATCCTCTATATTATTTCCAGAATTAACACATGAATTCGAAGCGCCCATACATTCCTTATTTATGATTACTCATTTTGTGCTTTCCATTCCCTTCCATTCCTGGAGTGAGACCAGAACAGAACCAATGCTGACTTAGTATCTCCACTTCATAAGAAGGATACAGTAAGCAAGAACATTTAGAGGAAAGAGACCATGGTGACAAAAGAGATTTATAAGATTAAATGAAGAACAAGCATTATTTAATTTAGAGAAGAAAAAAATCCAAATGGAAAATGGTAATTGCTTTTAGAATTATCATGTGGAAAAAGGGCTAGAATGAAAACATACCTCTCCAAAAAGAAAAATTATAATCAATGGGTAGAAATTAGGAGAGAGCAATTTTCATCTAGATAAAAGTAATAATTTACTAACAATGGAGAGGCGTCACAAACAGAAGCTTTAAGGAGTAACACATTTTCATTTACTAAAATTATAAAGCAAAGTTATTGAAGAATGAAGTTCTGCTTTATGACAAAGGTAGTAGTATAACATTATTTTTGAGGTCCTTTGGTAATATGAAATTTTCATATGGATTTCTGATGGATAAGAACACAAAGGCCAGGAGTATGGTGCACACCTTTGTAATACTATTACTTGGGAGGCTGAGACAAGAGAATTGTAGGTTTGAGGCCAGCCTCAGCAAATTAGCGAGGCCCTATTTGTGTCTGAATTGGCAGTAAAGAAATCTGTATCTTCACATAGGCTTTACTTTTAAATGTTTGCTTTGCTTTCCTTATTCTTCTATTGAGCTCAGTTCATTAATAATAAAGGGGGATAGGTGGCTTGGATGTAGCTTGGAAATAGAATGCCCCTGGGTTCAATCCCTAGTGCCAATAAAAAATAAAGGAAAAGAAAGATCACAAAGTTTTATACTATGAGATTTAGTCTGAGTTTTGTTTGACTTCTTTTATTGTGAAAAATCCTTAAAGTGGTTTTATGTAGTGTTCAGTACAATATACATGTTGGGTCTGGTAAATGTTTATCCATAAATAGTTATGCTTTTTCTGAATCCTGAACATGGTTTATGCCAATGAGTACACATTGGCATATCTATTATTCTCAAGAGGTTCATTGTACCTGCATTAAAATATACCTCTGTGTCCAGGCGTGGTAGTGCACGCTTGTAAACCCAGTTCTTGGGAGGCTGAGACCAGAGGATCTGGGTTTGTGGCCAACCTCAGCTACTTAGTGAGGCTCTCTGCAACTTAGTGAGACCCTGCTTCAAAATAAAGAATAAAAAATGGGGTTGGGGGTATAGCTTGGAGGTAGAATGCTCCTGGGTTCAATCCCCAGTACTGAAAAAAAAAAAAACCCAAAACAACAACAATAAAAAATGCCTCTGTGAATGTTCATAATTCTCCTTTGATTTTACTCCTTTCCCCTATTTATTTCAAAATGTAGCATGCTGTATTCATCAACTGATTTGTATTGATATAAAACGAAGTAAAATATAACTATACAACAAATTATAAAATGTTTGGGCAATTTTTAATTACCTGTATTTTAGAGAATCAAAGATATCTCCTTTGACCTTACATTTAGAAATGGAAAGTCAAAGCATTAGAGTAGGAGCTGGGAACATTACCCAAACTTTACATTCACAGAAAATGGTGTTCAGTAGCATCAGTGTAGAGAAAATGTTGGTGTTACTCAGCTTCATGTTTTCTTCTTACATGACTGACACAGTCCAAAATCTGCTAATTAGCTATGTAATCTTTGCAAATATTTCTATGCTGTCTCATCCATAAATTCAGAGGAATAGATTAAATTAAACTTAAGTTTTCTTAAAATAATGGCAAGTCAATTCAGCTAGGATTTGTAACTTTCCTTGCAGGCATGGTGGTACAAACCTGTAATCCCAGTGCTTGAGAGGCTAAGACACCAGGATCACAGGTTCAAGGCTAGCCAAGTAGAGGAGTGATCTTGCAGTATTTGTCTTCTAGAAGCTTATTCTTACCTTTCCTAAATAAGCTCTAAATTTAGAACCAAATATAAATCAGTTAGCACAGTGCTTGGCACATAGGACATGCTTACTATGTGTTGGTTTTATTATTTTCATCACCACTTTGGTATTGTCAGAGACCAGAAGCATAATTTATAAAGCCAGAGAACTGAGTAGAGTCTATATAAAAGAGTGACACTTTTCCTGAGTGATGACTTGAGAGTTGGAGCAGATTTGAACCCAAGGGTCTTTGAACACTCCCCTATACTGAGGCAAAATTCCTTAAACACTCATATAAACTCCATACCCTTACCCCCTCACTATTAACATATGGCATACATAGGTAGGACATCCCTGCCATTGCTGTCCATCTCGATAATAAGCTGCAGCTCTCTGGAAGTTCCCCTAATAAATTCTTTGGACTGACCTTGGCAATTAGAGCTTCTCTCTTTGTAATCCTAACTGGCCCTATATGGTGAGGCTTTAGGGCACTCCTTATGAAAATTCCCCTTCTTTCTGGGTAGCTTTACCGTCTTGCTCCTTGGCTCTCTCTTGTTATGCAGAAGCTAGCCCAGTGCCACACACTTATTTGCCACTTAATTCACTGTTAAATGAAAGAATGAGGTATGTGGAGCCCCCTTCATCCAGTGTGTTTAGTGTAGATTGGACACGAATCTTCCATTTATCCCACATAATATGGAAAAAACATCATTTTTTGATAAGGAATCAAAAGCATATCCTTACCTGCATGGACTTTTCTTTTAGACTTTTGGTTGTGGTTGAATATCTAGTTTGGACACTGGCATTTACCTTCATTGTTCTTCCAAATATGGTTAGGAAAGTGCAAGGCCACTTTCATCCCCAGTCCTTTCTAGATATGGAACTGATCCTAAGAAGGTATTGCTTTTCCATTGTATAGAGGAAGTACACTGTGTGCTGACTCCACCAATGTCGCAGAATATGACAGAAAAGCATCTAGAGTAATGTTTCTCTAGTTACTTTCTGACTACTGGTCAATTATCTGAACTTCCTACTATTAGCAGCAACCAGGGGCTACATCTTAGGGAATGGGCTGGAAGCAAACAAGAGGAATATGTGCCCATGTCAGAGGTGAATGGTACTGATCTAGAAAATATCCTTCTTTGAGATCCCAGTTAATTGTGCATTAACAACAGTTTAAAGGTCTCCTGTTTTAGTTTAAGCAAGCATTGTAAGTTATCTGCTTTTTAAATTACTTTGGAAATGAACTCAAATAAAAAAACCTCATCATAGCTTGGGTCTAGGGTACAGCATTGGCTGTGCCATTGCTCTGCAGATTTATTTGGCCCAGCAAACATGCTTGAGGTGTTTAGGACTGTAATTAAAGTTGTGGTGCCTGGAAAATCCTCTGTCTGTTATTATATTTTTTCTAAAATAAACTATACTAGCTCACCAAACTTGTGGGGATAATTAGAGCCTAATTAAAGTTACTTGTTTCTATTTTAAAATATGCCCACAGAGAGAGCCGCAAGGCAGGAAGGAACATATTTTTAAAGTGACAGTTCTAAAAATGCTTCTCACCCTGGTCCCTGAGCTGCATTTCTTTGATTCATGCATTGATTTATTTCCAATGAAAATGAGGGCCTACCTCCTTTTTGCATCTGCACCCTCTCCAGGCCCCTTCTCATTTAGCTGCATGAAAATACTTGTTTAATGAATAAAGGACCCTTCTTTGTCACTCATCTTCCAGCTGGAGAAACTGACAACTGCATTCAAAGGGGTTTTCATCTAGGAAAGAGCTCATGACAAAATCTGGAGCAGAGAGAAAAGAATTGGTAGAGTACTGAATCCAAAAAGAAAAGCAGTATAACATTTTTTGAGGACTTACTATGTGCTAAATGTGTTTTGGAGAAGTCTGCCCCTCATTTCTACTTTAATGTGCATCACAACCCAATAAGCTAAGTGTCTAGTGTCATAGACTGGGGATTGAACCCAGAAGCGCTCTACCTTTGAGCTACACCCCTAGCCTTAGCCTTATTTCTATTTTTATTTTGAAACAGGGTCTCAGTAAATTGTCAAGGGCCTCACTAAATTGCTGAGCATGGCCTTGAAAATGCAGCTCTACTGTCTGAGTCTCCCAAGTACTAGGATTACGGGCGTGTGCTACCATGCTCAGCTTAGTGTCACAGATTTTAAAGAAAAGAAAACAGCAAGCAAAGACATGTGAAATTAGTTGCCTGAGTCCACACAGCTAATAGTGGTGGGTCCTAGATCACAAGCAAGTTCTGATTCAAACTTTCACCACTCTTGCATGATTCTTCATGCAAAGCTGCATTTTCCCTTGTCAGGGTCTGGTAGTGACCAAGGTAGTAACTACCTCTCTGTCTCAGGCTTCTTCCTCTGTAAAATGGAAATTATATTACCTTGATTACAACTTGTGTAGTCCTGGCAACTTTCCTAGATTAGTCTGAGGGGAATTGTGACCTTTTTTTTTTTTTTTTGCGGTACTGGGGATTGAACTCAGAGGCATTCTACCTCCGAGCTATACCCCCAGCCCTATTTTTTATTCTTTATTTTGAAATCGAATCTCACTAAGTTGAGGAGTGCCTCACTAGGTAGCTGAGGCTGGCCGCGAACCCGGATCCTCCCGTCTCAGCCTCCCGAATGCTGGGATTACAAGCGTGCGCCCCCACGCCAGGCTGAATTGTGACCTTTTAAATTTATCTTTCATTATTCGCGTCTTTAGGGATATTGCTTTTATAATCTTTACACTATAGGCAACCAAAATACACGTTTAGCCCATAGCCTTTGGCTCAGGTACTCTTTTTTTTTTTTTTTTTTTTTTTGGTACTGGGGATTGAACTCAGAGGCATTCTACCTCTGAGCTACACTCCCAGCTCTATTTTATTTTTTATTTTGAAACAGGGTCTCACTAAGTTGAGGAGGGCCTCACGAAGTAGCTGAGGCTGGCCTCAAACCTGTGATCCTCCTATATCAGCCTCCCAAGTACTGGGATTACAAGCATGGACCACCATGCCCGGTTAGGTACTCTTTTTACATGGGAACTCTCTTTAATGTATTACTAAAAAAGAAATTTAAAACAGAAGTGGGCCAATATGATTTGTAGTCTTTCTCTTCCATATTTGTTCCCTGGCTCCTCTGTTTCCTGTGACCTCAGATTACTAATATCTCAGACCAGCTTATTCTCTTGGCTGTTGGTCTGACTTCTCAAGCTACTCTAAATGGTTCACCAAACTCCATACCCCTACTTCCTACCCCAGGAGAAAGGAGGCAGAAGTCAGACAAGAGCCTGCACTTGGATAAGGCAACTGGAGTGTCCAGGGCATACAATATAAGGAATCATCCATTCTCAGGGATGTACATGTGCAAGGTCAGGACCTGAAAGAATTCCCTCTTTAAATATTGTACTTCACTAGTTTTACCCTAGTCCAGAGCTTGTATTTGAAAATCCTCCAGTCATAGGGCCCATACATCTTAGAACATGTTTATAAACATTTTCTGAGGGTCTGCTCTTCATCTCAATCTGTTTGTGCCTTTAATTAAACTTGGGTATTTATTCCTTATCAAGATTGTGTCAAGTTTCCATAGAGAATGCCACTCTGGGAGAGAATCTAGATTCTAAGCAAAATAAAAATAGTTTCAATTTATTGGTTGCATACTGAAAGGCAGAACTGAAATTAGCAACTTTGCATACATCATTCCTTAACATCACAACTCTTTCTTACCTGAGGGAACTGATGCTCAATTAGGCTCATTTCAGTTCAGCACACTCCATATCTGTCACACACCTAAAAAAAAGATGGTTTGATTGACTGTAACAGGAGGGAGGTTGATGAAATTCTCAGCATCCTCTCTGACCCATTGTTTTTGGTTGTTTGAGTCATCATTTGAAGATTCTCTAGGTGAAGAGGAGGATTAAGGACAGAAAAGACTCTCTGATCACTTGATGAGGAATGGTACTGAAGTTCTTGCTTAACTTTATGTGTAATCATAACTATGTTAAGCAGCTATGTTAGCAGAGCATTATGAAATATTTCAGTACAACTACTCAACCTGCCTTTCCTAACAAAAGAGTCACTATTTAAAGGTATTTGCCAGGCATAATGGAGCACCCCTGTAATCCCAGTACTTGGGAGGCTTAGCTAAGAAGATAACAGATTTGAGAATGTACTTCAGAAGCTTAGTGAGACCCCATTTCAAAATAAAAATAAAATAGGACTGGAGGTGTAACTTAATGGTAGCACTCCCCTAAGTTCAATCCCCAGTACCACAAAAATAAATAAATAAATAAATAAATAAATAAATAAATAAATAAATAAATGTATTTTACCTGAGTTATACTATATAGATAGTACCAGGGATCAACTTCTGTAACTAATCTATTACTAGCTATTATTTTCTTGTAATAACTGAAGCCCTAAAAAGTGTTACTGTTTTGATGGATAATAAGGAAGGTAAAATATATAATTTTAGTTGCTACTAAGAAAACATATGGATTAGGTTATGGGCTCTGAAGACATTATTTAAACTCTGTACTTGATGAGGTGAAGCTCTGGCCTTTATCAACAATTCACCTTTTTTCTTTTTCTGTTGCCACAGCATAGGAAATTGAGTTTTTCTGCATTGGTCATATAGAAAGTTTTAGAGGTCCTTATCAGGCTGTGACATGCTGGATCACAGTTTTAACAGGGTGATTGGACATGGCACTCCAAACAGTACTTCTCAGGATTAAGTGGACATAAGATTGTTTTCCCTGCCATCATAGAGACAAATCTAAAAATTGCATATTATTTAATTGCTTTATTTGGAATATGACATTGTGAAATAATTAAAATATTTTTTAGAAAAAATGGTTGTTATCCTATAACTGGATGAAATCTTTATTTTTATTATTTTCTAGGCTTTGGCTATACACATATTCTAGTTTTCTTAAAACAAAAATTCTATTCCAGTGAAACAAAAATCTGCAATATTGGATATGGAATAATATCACCAATATGGAGTGTCTCAGAACCTTTGGGTTGAGTGGCAATCGGCAGTGGGACTGACCTTTCTTTTGGTTCCCAGCACTGACTTCAGCAGTGATAAGGGTTCTATATAATTTTAGTAGCAGGCATAAGTTTGCAGGGAAGTTAAGTGGACATTTCCCAACATGAAATGAACAAGAGTCATTCACACATACCTCTCACTGGGATAGTGGACAGCTCTGGATTGGGGGTTTTCTATGTTTGATTTCATCCAGCTTGTCAAGTATGATTGTCATAGCAACAGAGAGCATCACTGGCAGGTATGGCTTTCTCAGTTGGTGCACAGAATGAATTAATATAATTACCTCTTAGAATAGTCTTCTGGACTGATTTTTTTCTATTTAATGGGTATTGCATTGATTCTGTAGATCACTTTTGGAAGAATGGCCACTTTGATGATATTTATTCTGCCCATCCAAGTTCCATCTTCCAAGCTCTTCTCTGATTTCTTTTTTCAATGTTTTATCATTTCACTTGTAGAGGTCTTTTACCTCCTTGGTTAGGTTTATCCCTAAGTATTGTATTGAGGAATACTGGGATTAGCTCTTTTATAAGGTTTTGTAGAATTCACTCGGAAAACCATCTGGCTCTGGGCTTTTGTTTGATAGTAAACTCTTTAATGCTGCTTCTATCTCTTTGATTGATATTGGTCAGTTTAAGTTTTCTATATCTTCTTGACTCAGTTTTGGAAGGTTATATGTGTTTAGAAAGTTGTCAATTTTTTCTAGACTTTCCATTTTGTTGGAGTATAGTTTTTTTGTTTGTTTGTTTGTTTGCGGTACTGGGGATTGAACCGAGGGACATTTTTCCTCCAAGCTACACCCTAGTCCTATTTTTTATTCTTTATTTTGAAACAAGGTCTCACTAAGTTGCAGAGGGCCTCACTAAGTAGCTGAGGCTGGCTGCGAACCCAGATCCTCCTGTCTCAGCCTCCGAAGTACTGGGATTACAAGCGTGCACCACCACACCTGGCTTGGAGTGTAGTTTTTTAAAGTAGTTACTGATGATCCTCTGGATTTCCACACTATTGGTGGTAATACCAGCTTTTTCATATCTTATTTTGGCAATTTGGGTTGTTTCTCCCTTTCTTTTGATTAGGTTGGCTAATGGTTTATCGATCTTGTTTATTTATTTCAAGAAACCAGCTTTTGGTTTTGTTGATTTTCTGTATTTTTTAATCTCTACTTCATTAATTTCTGCTCTGATTTTAATAATTTCCTGTCTTCTACTGGCTTTGAGGTTAGACTGTTCTTGTTTTTCAAGGGATTTGAGCAGGGTCATTAGGTTATTTATTTAGTGATTGTCTGTTCTTATTATGTGGGCACTCAGTGCTATAAATTTTCCTCTTAGTACTGCCTTCAAGGTGTCTCAGAGGTTTGATACATTGTGCCTCTATTTTTGTTTCTTTCTAGAAATTTTTTAATTTATCCCTTTACTTCTTCTATGACCCATTCCTTGTTCAGCAATGTGGTGTCCAATCTCCATGTGTTTACGTGGTTACTCTGGGTCTTTTAACAGTTGATTTCTAGTTTCATTCCATTGTGATCTGAAAATACACAGGGAATTATGTTACATTTTTTGAATTTGCCAGCGCTTGCTTTGTGGCCCAGAATATGGTCTATTTTGGAGAAGGTTCCATGGGCAGCTGAAAAAAAATGTGAATTTGGCTGCAGTTTGATGAAATATTCTGTATGTGTCTAATAGATCCATTTGGTTTATGGTATTCTTTAGGTCTGAGATGTCTTTACTAACCTTTTGTCTAGAAGATTGGCCTAGTGGTGTGAGAGGAGTGTTGAATTCTCCCAATAATTTTGTATTGGGATCTATGTGTGACTTAATGAATGTCACAAAGAATTTGTTTTATGAAAGTGGTTGTACCTATGTTTGGGACATAAATGTTGACTATTGTTATTCCCTCTTGCTGAATTATTCCTTTTACCAGTAACAAATGACCAGCTTTATCTCTTCTGATAAGCTTAGGCTTGAAGTATAAATTTCTGATATCATAGTTGTTACTTCTGCTTGTCTTTGAGTTCCATTGGCATGGTACCTTGCTCCCACCCTTCACCTTTAGCTTGTGGGAATTTTTGTTTGTTAGGTGTATTTCTTGTGGGCAGCATACAGATGGATTTTGGTTTTTAATCCATTTTGCCACATTGTGTCTTTTTATTGGGAAGTTGAGGCTGTTTATATTTAGTGTGATTATTAAGAGATTATTTTTTAATTCCTACCATTTTGAGTTTTAACTTCTATTTGAGGTAGTGTTTATTCTTCTTTGCTTAGTTGTTTACTTGTTGGAAATTATTGTTTCTCTGATTGTAAAGTTTATTTGTTAGTTCTTCTATGTAGTTAATCTCTTTGAGAGTTTTCTCTAGTGCTGATTTGGAAGACATAAATTCTTTCTGCTTCTGTTTGTCATGGCAGGTTTTTATTTCCCCATTGATTTTATTTATTTATTTATTTATTTATTTATTTATTTATTTATTTATTGTGATACTGGGGATTGAACCCAGGAGAATTCTACCTTTGAGATACACTCCCAGCCCTATTTTTTATTCTTTTACTTTTTAAACAGGGTCTCACTAAGTTGTGAAGGGCCTCACTATGTAGCTGAGGCTGGCCATGAACCCGGATCCTCTGGTCTCAGCCTCCCAAGTACAGGAATGTGCCACCACACCTGGCTCCCTGTTTATTTTGAGAGAGAATTTTGCTGGGTAGGAAAATCGTGGCTATAGGTTGTTGTCTTTCAGAGTTTGGAATATGTTGTTCCAGGACTTCCTGGCTTTCATGACTTGATTTGGGAGGTCTGGGGTGATTCTAATTGATTTGCCTCTGAATGTCACTGGTCTTTTACTTTCATTGCTTTTAAGATTATTTACTTGTCCTCTACTTTAGTCAGTTTGATTATTATATGGCATCACGAACCTTTTCTTTGATCTTGCCTAAATGGAGTACTATATGTTTCTTGTACCTGTGTATTGACCTCTTTTTCCAGGTTTGGAAAATTTTCTGCTATTACTTCATTGAAAAGATGGTTAATTCCTTTGGTTCCAACTTCTGTTCCCTCTTCTATGCCTATTATTAGGTTAGCTCTTTTAAAATTGGCCCAGATCTCATCAATGTCTGATTCATGCTGTTGAATTTTTTTTTCTAAATTATATTCTATGTTTTCATTTATGGAGTGATTATCCTCTAAGAGTGAGATTCTATTTTCCACGTGGTCTAGTCTACTGTTTATAAATTGTATTGATGTTTTCATTTCAATTATTGCATCTTTTACATCCTTCACTTCCTTCAGAGCTTTTTTTTTTTATTCTTGTTCAAGGTGTCAGATTCTTTATGTGTTCTTTAATTTCTTTCAGGATCTCTCTGAATTCTCTTCAGAAATCCGGTATAATTTCTACTATTAAAGATCTAAATTGTTCTTCTGACAATCTCTGCAATTCCATGTTGATGTTTTCTGTTATTGTGAGGTTGTGGGAGCTCATTGTTTCCTTGCTATTCTTCCTTCCTATGATTTCTGGTTTCTTAAATTTATATCTTTGTTGATTTTGCTTGCTTTCTCTCAGTCTATAGCTTTCTTATGTCTTTTTTCTCACTCTGAATAGTATCTTATTGTGGAGGTATATATTTACCACTAAGTATGCCTTGCATTGAATAGCCTCTACTATAAGGTTATTCTCTGTTCTCTTTTGTGGCTTTATTACCCTTTGAGATCATCCTTGCGAACGTTGTCTACCATCACCCTACTTTTTTATACCCGTAGGTTGTCTGTTGCAGTTACTCTGGGGCTCCGTCTGTCCATTGCAATGGTGGGGTTGATGGGTTTCAGGTGTTAAGGACTGGGGTCTTGTCTGTCGCTTCCATTGTAGGGATTCGGCTCAGGGGCAGGAGTGGAACAGGTTGTGCTGTATGCATTTTTAAACCTCAATGCATACAGTGCTGGGTGATTTCTTGTATCAACTGTGGTTAATTTATCCTTGGTGTCTGTGAAGTCCTTTCTGGTGGTTCATCTTTCTGGTCCAATTATATACAAGGGCAAGTTGTGTTGTAATCAATGGTAAAGTTTGGATAAAGGGTGAGAAGGCAGGGGGATGGGTGCATAGAGAGGGTAAAGTAGAGGATATGATTGAGAAGAATGAGCGTTTGAGTGTAGTGGGATAATATATGGTGGAAGCTAGAGATAGTAAATATGTAAAGGAATTCTAGCAGTCAGTGTCAGGTATTTAGTTGTTGTGATATGAAATCGATTTAATATAAGACAAAGAGAAGAAAGAAAAAAGAATAAAAAGTTTGAAGAAAGAGTAGGTAGGAAAGAGCGGGGGAATCTAGTACAAGTGATGGGGAAGAGAGT
Source organism: Graphiurus murinus (assembly GCA_004027655.1). Lineage (NCBI taxonomy): Eukaryota > Metazoa > Chordata > Mammalia > Rodentia > Gliridae > Graphiurus > Graphiurus murinus. Next base: position 11,414 of record PVLC010016519.1, on the reverse strand, counting down.
AAACAAAGAAAAAAAAATGACCAAGAAACCAAACAAACAAAAAATTAAAACCGAACAACAACAGCTATAACAACAGCAACATCAGCAACAATGACAAAAAGGAAAAAAAAAAAAAAAACCCTGCAAATATACAAGTAACAGAGCAGACTTGGCTTCTGCAGTCCTCCTGGGTATGTGCGTATATATTCAGCTATTTAATGTCTCCTAACTACAGTAGGTTTTTGCATATGTTATAGTTGTTAGGACCCTGACCTGATGTCTCTCTGTCAGTGCAGGTACCAAGTTACCAAGTGCTGCTGGTACCTCTCCCATGCACACTTGAGTCGTTGAGCTTTCTACAGGACAGGTCCCTGTGCCACTCACTGTCTACACAGGTGGCGGGCATCACTGGGGCTGGACCCAGTATAAGCCTGGCCCCCAGCACTTTCCACAGGCCCTATACTTGCTTTTCTCTGTCTACACAGGTGGCAGATGTCTAGAGTATTTGCAGAGTGTTCTCTGGAAGTTCATAATGACTCTGTGCCCTGTGAGCTCTGGGCCTCTCCTGTGTCTCTGCTCTAACCCAGCCACTACAGGGGTGGGGGTGGGCTATGTAGTCTCAAACCTCCAGGGTCTATCATTTGCCAGGAGATGTGTGGCCACACTGTTAACTTACGGCTGAGCACTGCTCTGGGTCTGGTAGGAGAGGTGACATGAGCTGCTGCTGCTGCTATAAGGTCCAGTGTTGCATCTGATCATTTAGGTCTCTGTTGAATTTGTAGCAGTATGTCACCCGCTTAGGATGTGGCAATCTGCAGTCACTTAGCCTACATCAGGTCTCTCTGGTTTCTTTGCCAGAGGCCTTTAAATACCACAGTGCTAGCAGACCAGGTACTGTGCACACAGTAAAGATGGCACTGTTGTCTGCCCGTGTGGCGTGAGTCCGTTGGTCTGGCACAGGTCTGCCAGTGGCAAGTGGGACCACTGGTGCCATGAGGGTCTGCCAGTTCAGCGTGGGCCCTCCAGTGGGGGATGGGTCCTCTGGTGGGGTGCAGGTCCTCCAGTGCTGTGCTGGACCACCATACCACTTGGGTCGGCCAATTCAGCGCATGTCCTCTAGTGGGGCGTGCGTCTGCTGGTGCCATGTGGGACTAGCGGTGCCATGTGGGTCTGCCGGTGCCACATGGAACTGCCTATTCAGCGCAGACCCGGCAGGTTCCCTGGTACCACGTGGGTGGGCCACTGCTATCTGGACCTGCAGGTGCGGAGGCAGTGCTGAGCAGCCTGTGCACTGCTTGTGGGAGCTTTTGATCTTCCCTGCTCTGCCTTCTGATTTTTGCTTTGTTCAATTTTTCACTGCTTTTTTTTTTTCTCCTATCAAAAAGCTGCTTTCATAGTAATTGCATTTGGAATTTTACAGAGGCTGAGATCTGCAGCTTCTCTCAGTTGCCATCTTGCCCCTTCTGATCCCTCTTTCTCTGTTTCCCACCTCTGTGCCCTGAACTTCACAGACTTCATCTGGCTTAACATAGACAGAACTCCTGAAATCTCTTCAACTGTGAGCAAATAAATTGTCCTTCCTCTAAATTGTGGTAGTCAGGTATTTAGTTTGAGAGCAATGAAAATGCTGACTGAAACAGTGGTCATTCATGGAATGTTGATATTAGTTTAAGTAACAGATAGAAGTGCTGATCTGTAGTTTATATATTCTCTATAAAGTGAGAGAACTAGTCACCACTTGGAGCGTAAACCTTATTTGCCTACATTGCGTGTATGGAAACTTCATGCATGGCCAGAGGACACACAATCTCTAACCATGGGAGCAGGAATCTTATGATAGTTTCTTGGTTGTGTGGACATGTCTACTTATACTGGATAATGAAAATTTAGTCTTGAGCACTCCATGTGCTATTTCTTTACCCATTATAGCATTTCCCTTAATGACACTCAGATGTCAAAGTCTGCTTTCATTTTGGGTTGGCTCTTATTTTTACTTATGTTCATAAAAATTTCCAGGTAACATGCCTTCAAGGTTGGTCCAGTCTCTGAGACCTACCAGACATGCCTGCTTTGGTATTGTGACCATGGTTTCATCACTTTTATTTTTCATTTTAATCCAGAGACTATAATAGTTCAGTATCATTATGTTCCATAAGTATTTACTATACGTATTTAATCAAGTATCTATACATTCACTTATGGATTTATTGATTCAATAAATACTAGCTGAGCACCTTTTATGTTCTAGATGTCTGAGAAAGAGTAGTCAAAATATGTCTCCATGGAGCTTATATTATACTAGGGGGAAATATATAAATATATAAACAGGTAAATAATATAGTACATGTGATAGTAATAAGTGCTTTGGAAAAATAATATAACACAAAAAGGGATAGGGATTGTTTAATCAGTGCTCTTATTTTATATAGGCTAGTTAGGAGAAGTCTCATTGATAAGGTGCCAGTTGAATAGAGACTTGAAGGAGGTAAGGGATTGGACTGTATAGAATATCTGGAGTGCCAGTGAAAATAGAGGAAGAGCAAGAACAAAGACCATAAGCATGACTATATCTCAAGTATCTGAGGGATAAAAAGACAAATAGACAAAGAATGAGTCACAATGCAAAAGCTTTTACATGCTAATTCCCAAGTCAACTATCAACAGCTGACAAGAATATTTGTCTGTATCCTGAAGCCAGATAATAGGTGAAAACTTTGAGGTGGTCACCATATAACAGATGAACATGACACATGCAAGAACAGAAAAAGCTCATTCCAAAGAGTAATTTCGTGTACCGATACAGTGGATGAGCAGATATGACTGCAACCATTGTTGGAATTTTGGGAAAGTTATGGACCTCTTGTTAATCAACTTTACAGATGAATTGTCTTATTATTTCTCTATAGAAATAAGGTGATCTAAATATTATTTTCAACCCCCCAAACCTGAATTTCACAGATGAGCTCTGTAAGTAGTTATATAGGCTATTTTGCTTCAATGCTTTAATCTTTTGCCCCCAAACTGATAGGAAACCTTTTTTCCCTTCAAAAGTGTGAAACCTATTATTAAAATTCCTCTTTGATGTTTAAATTACTATATGTCAAAGGTGGAGATCAAACTGCAGCTCTTTCATTTTTTAGGGGGACAGTGAGAAATGGGGAACCGCTATGACTTACCCACACAAGAAGGCTTTGGGAAGAATTTATCATTGCATAGGACTTATTTAACCCATTTCATCTTTCCTCCTTCAAGCCAATCTATGTAACTGGGAAGCAATACAATACAATATGATGTGATATGATACGATACAATACAATACAATACATATTTGAAAGAAGTAACTCTTGATCAGAGTAATAGAAGAACACATGCCAGAAACATTTTAAAATGAGATAAACAAAAGGTATGAGAATCAATGATTTTTATCAATTTTAACAGCAATTTTAAAAAGAATGTAATTAAATTAGTGGTTATAAATGAGTGTTTAATCCTGGAACATAGTAGGCCTCAATCACTAGTTTGAATGAATTAATACCTCATTGTTATGGGGCTATATTCATGTCAAAGACAGATTGTCTTTAATTAGGTCTGTTCCACATCTCATATTTAGAATGAACTTTTATTTTTTTTCTTTTTTGTGTTTTATTATTATTATTATTATTATTATTATTATTATTGCATTGTAATCATATGTCTTTGTTAGGTACAAGCTGGTAAAAGCATACATGCACATATCTCTCATTTAACCCTTCTCCAATTCCTGCCCCATTCTCTCCCCTCCCTCCCTCTCAAGTTCAGTTTAATGATTGACTTTGATATGTTTGTGAAAGTACACCATTGTGCATTAGGGTGTTTCCCATGGGAATGAACTTACCATATGATCCAGAATCACCACTCCTGGGTATCTACCCAAAAGAACGGAAACCAAACTATCAGACCAATGCATGTGTATCTATGTTTATAGCTGCACAATTTACAATTGCCAAACTATGGAACCAGCCAAGATGTCCATCAACAGATGAATGGATTACAAAACTATGGGATATGTACACAATAGAATGAACTTTTATTACTGCAGTAGCAAATTTCACCAAAAAGGGATAAAAAATATCTGCTTAAATTTAACAGGAACTTATCAGTTCCTACCCTGTATCTGGCAATTGTGCATAATAGAACACACAAAAACATTGATCATATTTATAAATATGACATAATTAGCAATATTAAAATATGCCAAATCTGTCCTAAATTGTGTATGGTCAGGTAAAAGGACATGCAAATATTAAGTGCTTTGAACATTCAGGAGAAAAAGGGAAATCAGTCTTGACATGATTTCTAAGGGAGTTTTTTTAACCTCCATTTTAACAATTCAATGTTGATTAGCAGTTCTGTACCAGGCAGTGAAAATGGTGTTGGATATTCCGCTATGTCTAAGATCCTATCCCAGCTCTCTAGAACAGAAACAAATAATAGAAATGTAATATGAACTGAATATACAATTTAAAATTTTCTAGTATCCACATTGCAAAAGATAAAATGTAATGAGTAGGATTTATTAAATATATCTTATTTAAACAAATATATCAGAAACATGGTATAATTTAACATGCCACAAGTGTAAAACAAATGTTGTAATATGCTGTATTTTTTTCCTTTGATGTTTCTGAAATCCATTATGGATTTTTACACCTACAGCACAATTCAGTTTGGGCTAACCCCATTTCAAGTGCACAATAAACACTGTCCATTGGAAGGGGTCATAGACATTTCAGGAAATCTTGTACATTATACTTATATAATCACCACTATGCTGTAAATCATTTTAAGTCAGAAACAATAGGAGAAGGGAGATATCGTTTCTAAGATTGGACCCTTTTATTGTATAGAAAAATTATTCCAATCAGTGACATTTATATATAGACTTCATTTTCTTATCTCCCATTTGTGACTTTCTTCCTATAAATTATCATTTCTTTCTCCATTAATCCACCAAAACTCTTTACCAGAAGATAACCTCCTATCTCCTTAATTGCTCTGTAACAAAGCCTTTTAAACTTGAATCCACACCAATTACCTTAAGGTCTTGTTAAAATGCAGATTCAAATTCAGTAGGTTTAAGGTGAGACTTCAGATTTTATGTTTCTAACAAGCTCCAAAGTGATGCTACCCCAGCTAACCCAGAACCATATTTTGAGTAGCAAGGATTCTGTATTAACAAGGGATTGATGAGAAATCCAGAAACTAAGCATTTTAGCAGGAGGATACAACCCTCGGAATTTTATGCTCTTAAAACTCTTGGTATGGAGCAAAGATTGAGACGGTCAAGGAAATCAAGAAGTGTGATAATAGCAAGAAGTCCTTACCTATGTTCTCAGCAGCTTACTGCATCACAGGGACATTATAACACTCATGATTGCCAGCTTCTCCTGCTTCTCCTTGTATTTTGCCTTCAGAATCTCATAGAACTCTGATGGAGAGGAAGTCTGGGAAACAGAGTTTCCAGGTTTCCAGTCCCTGAGAAAGAAGTGATGGGGCTGTCTATGAACTCTCCACAGATACACATTGTTATGCTTTCCTAGGTATCTAATTAAGAATATTTTGATTTCTATCTGTTTAACAACTTGCATAGTCACTAAGTCCTATCAACTTTCTCTCCCCAGTTTTCCCTCTTTTCCATTTCATGTTGCCATTTATTCTGGCTCTTATTTGGATCATCATATTTGGATTATCACAATAGCTGTTTTAACTGCTTGCTTCATCACCTTGCTTCTGATCTACCAACGTCTACCCTTTATCCCTCATTTTTTTACCATGTTCTGCTTCCAGGACATAAAGAAGATATCAATATCCAAATTATTTGATTCTATCAGTGAAATTAACAAGTTTACACATTGATATTATAAGAGCATTGTTTAAAATTAGTGCTTAAAAAAATTAAGTGCCTTATGGAATATGGGATGGTGCAAAGGGACAAACATAGGCCTAGGGACAGAAAATCTGTACTTTATTTTCCTCTGCTTTAACTTTCTGTGTGGCTTTGGAAAAATAACTTCCCTTTTCTTTACCTCTACTCCTCCGAATGCAAAGTGAGATGGATAGGTTAAACTAACAATTTTCAGCATTTCCTCCTCTTTATTGGCTGGTAACTTATAATGCACATATTATATCATGTTTAGTTTGGAGACTGAATGCAAGTTAAAATGGCTCAATTGGTGTCCAGCCGGGCGTGGTGGCACACGCTTGTAATCCCAGTACTTGGGAGGCTGAGACAGGAGGATCCGGGTTCATGACCAGCCTCAGCTACTTAATGAGGCCCTCCGCAATTTAGTGAGACCTTGTTTCAAAATAAAGAATAGAAATTAGGGCTGGGGATGTAGTTCAGAGGTAGAATGCCCCTGGGTTCCATCCCTAGTACTGCAAAAAAGAAACATTGGTGTCCTCATCTGATTACAAAACATAATAGTTATTTTATTTTACTCTTCCTTTCTTGTGTGGTACTAGGGATTGAATCCAGGGACATTCTACCTCCGAGTTACACCACCAGTCCTATTTTTATTCTTTATTTGAAGCAGGGTCTCACTAAGTTGCAGAGGGCCTCACTAAGTAGCTGAGGCTGGCTGCAAACCCGGATCCTCTGGTCTCAGCCTCCCAAGTACTGGGATTACAAGTATGCGCCTCCATGCCCGGGTCTATCTTACTCTTCTTATAGTAATAAATTAAACAATTTCATTCATATCATGTGTACTCTGAGAGAATATGTTATGGAAAGGGGTGCCATATCTAATTGCTTTATTAAATTATCACCAGAGAACTGATGATAGATTCTTCACACAGAAAAGTAAACTTCTGTAATAGCATGGGGTTTCTCAGTTTTCTCCCAGTTTCACGATTTACTAGATCAATGAAAATTAAAGTGCCTAGATTACTGATTGATAAGTATGTATTTGAAAAGCATGCACTCTGTGCTTAACAATTAGTTCATTTTTTATAGTGTGGATTGATTGCTGAATACTGACATGAAAGTTTCATGCTGCTATTTGAAAACATTTATCCACAAACCTTCTTGTTGGGGGTAGTTTTTACTCTTAATAAGTGAAGAGACAAATTATATACTCTATACTTTATGTAATTTTAATGCTGGCTTTTGAAATCCTAGAGATAGAATAATATATGAGAATGTTGATGAGTGATGTCACAGATTGCCAAAGGCAAATTGGGAAATCAATTCTCCTTTTTAAATTTTTCAGTCACAATATTCCCTATGTTTAGTGTTTAACTTGGTTTACTCAGTGTTAAAATTAAATATGCATGATATTATGGTCTGAATGTTTATGTACCCCCCCAATTCATATGTTGAAACTGAAACTTCAGTTTACAGTCTTAAAATATTTGGAGGTCAGGCTAGTGGTATATGATTGGTGACCTTTACCCTTGTGAGAACATGGTCTATGATGAAGTAGGTTTTCATCAGACACTGAATCTGCCCTTGATCTTGGACTTGCAAACCTCCAAAACTGTGAGAAACAAGTTTCCTTTGTTCAAAAGCTACTCAGCCAGACAGGAGTGGTACCACACTCCTTTAATCCCAGTACTTGGGAGGCTAAGGCAGGAGGATTGCAAAATAAAGGCCAGGCTAAGCAATTTAGTGAGGCCTTCTGCAATTTAGTGAGACAATAAAAATAAAATAAAAGAGGGTTGGTATTGTAGCTCAGAGGTGGAATGTCCCTGAGTTCAAGCCCCAGTACCATACACACACACACAAAAGTTTTGGTTATGAAAGGTTAAAACACTGAAGTCAGCTGGTAGTGATAGATAGAAATACATCATGAGCAAGCTCATTTTAAGTTCATCTTATCTGTTCAACCACCATGTGACCAAGTACTACATATTTCACAAGGAAACTAAACATAAAATTAATTATCTTATGGTCAACTGATTTTTTAAAAGAAAAATATGAAGCAGACACAATGACTACCATTAGGACCTGACACCCCAGAGACAGTTGAAGATTTCTGAATATTTACAGGAAGCACTGGAGTGCATAATCCCTTATGGCAATTCCATCTTTAACATTTGCTTCTATAGGCTAAATTGCTAAAGGGCTCCATGAACTGGGGAAATGAAAATTACTATACAACATAGGAATTCTTATAGTTATGGTTGTTATGAATATAAGCCCTAAAAGTTTTAGGACCCTTAATTTCATTTGTCCTGAGAAATAGCATGCATTTTCCCATAATGCAGGAGGTTGCTGCCTTTCTCATTCTCTCTCATTTTGTTTAAGCTATTACATTGTATTGAGAAATTCTAGGAGAGAAAGAGCAGTACTTTTGAAAAAAAGCAGGGAGGACATGACAAATAAAGGAGAAAAGACCATTTGACGTTTCTAAAGATAAATTAATTTTTATAAAATGTCAGCAGGAAGTAACACTATCTCATGGTTATTTGATTTTGTCTTCAATTTAAGGGTACCTTTTTCCTCATCTGTGAAGAGGTAGCATTTTATTGAACATTTCACAAGAAACGTCAATTCGGTGGTTATTTTCATTCACACATTTTAACATAGATAGCTTGAGGAAAGTGTAAGAAAATCTTGGCTATTTAACTACAGTCTAAAAACAAACCCTGCCAAACTGAAATGGGTAGCAAATAAATAAGCAAAGATAAAAACATTCTTTCCTTCTCTACTTCCTCACAAATCTGTCTGTCTCTGTTCTGTGTTTTCTTAGATTATGTATTTGTCTACTTGGTATCCATTAATCACAGGGCCAAACTAATGGGCAAAGTTGTTTACAACTCTCCTGCCCTCAAGTCTTCATGGGTGTGTGAAAATATTATTATAAGCCTTTCAACCAATCCCTAGGCCATACCCTAAACCATCTCCTTTATGTAACTATCACATAGCAGGCCAATATGTCTCCTGTCCTAAATCATCCAGAGCCAGGTAGCAGACCATTAAAGGCCGTCTCTATAGCCTGAAGCACACTGACATTATTAAAACTATCTAACCCTAAGCTGTTTCCCCAGCCTAGAAAACACAATAAAGGCTCTGGGCCATGCTTTGCCCTCAGTACTATTTCTGCCTCTTGGGGCTTCTGCATGTGGCCCTGCATATATGGTCTTTTTATCTAAGAAAATGCAAGTGATAAAAATCTTTCAAATTTGTTAGCAAGTCTCCCCATGTATCTTAGTCACCTCCAGAAATTAAAATCCAATGGGTACATCTTAATACAAGCTTGAATCTACTCTGGTTAGAATTTTACCAATACCACTCCATTAAAACTATTCTTGTCAACATCACCAATGAACTACATGTTGCTAAAATCAATGGTCACAGCTTATGAATTTAAGGAGGATGTCAGAAACTCAACAATCAATATGAATAATATTTCAATGCAATGTTTCAGAAAGTCAACATTAATTAGAAAAATCTAGGCAGATGTGGTAGTGCACACCTGTAATCTCTGTACATGGTATTTTGAGGCAGGAGGAACGCAGGTTTGAGGACAGCCTCAGCAACTTAGCAAGGCCCTCAGAAATTTAGTGAGACCCTGTCTCAAAATTAAATAGGGCTGGGGGTATAGCATGGAGGTAGAATGCCCCTGGGTTCAATCCCCAGTAACCTCCTGACACACAGAGAAAAATCTGTGATAAAACAATCAAAATTTTAAATAAGGATGGAATTTGATAGTGCTGTTGTACACTGAATGCATTTCCTATACATACAGAAAGCTCCAAACTTCTCTAATATATGTGTGTGTGTGTGTATAACATATATGCATGTATTATTATGTATAATATAGATTAGACAGAGATATATGTTTTTATGTATAATATAGATTAGATAAAGATACATGTTATTAAGGAGACTAGTGGCTGTATTTAGTTCCAAACTTATGATCCTAACTGAAATTTATGAAGCACTCTAGCTAATTTGCCTGTTTTCCTCCTAGATTTCTTAAATGTGTTTATTCTTAAGATAATATTATCAAATGTTATAAAACTTGATAAAAATGGGCACAATCATATTTAGATATGGCAGGCTATGTGGTTGGAACAACAGTGGTGAACAGGATTTTCTTTTTCTCCACCTATTCTTCCTTATGTCTCCCTATGGTCCTTACCAGGGCGCCTCCCTATTAGAGACAGAGGCCTGCAGCAGTTGGAGAAGCAGCTGCAGCAGCCATGTACTTTATTTAAGAGAACAAGGGAGTTTCTCTTTCATAGTTATGCCCCTCAGTCTAGCAGGCTTTTGTAAAGCCTACACTATGTTGCTCAGTTTTCAATGATTTCTAGTCAAGGAAACATTGTTCACCCACCAAAAGTATTCCAAATATCTCAAATTATTAAAACCCTTTACAGGAAGTTCTTGAGATCAAGTAAAAGAAATCTAGTTATAATTCTACTGCAATATTTACATATACCACCTTCTTATTCTATTATATTTTTCTCACATCAAATTTTTCGCTGGACTATCACTTCATCATCCTAAAGGAAACTGGGTGCCCAACAATACAACAGCTGGGTGTAATTCACAATGTACTATAGGAACTAGACATCTCAGGTGGGAGTGACCCAGGAGGAAGGTGCTGGGGAACCTGTCTATGTTGCAGAAGATGGATATTAGAAAGCCACATGCACTGTGGGAGCTGGGCATTGGGGAAGGTGCCCATCTTATATGATCTGGGCTGTGGGAGGCTGCTGAAGCAGAGTACCCAAGAACCAGGAAGCAAAATTCCTTTCTCCAGTGATGTCTCCTCTGTTCCTTCTATTGACTAAATCTAACATCATGCCAAATGAGGAAAAATATTCAAAGAGCCTATCACCATTTTCACAGAGCAGGCAGTATGGTCAATTTGGAACCATAAACAATAAATCCATAGCCAGCACAGAATCTCATACTTAATAAGACCAAAATAGATATCTTGACTCATTGCCTACAACATATAGGCTCTTCCTACTCTTGGCTACCATGTTTCTGTGAATGTTACTCCATTAACTTAGCTGTCAAATCTGAAATCTCATTTATTTTGCAGTCTTGTATTAATCTCACCTTATATACCCAATCCATAACCACAGACTCTCAAGGATATCTCCCCAATTTGAGTTGGATGTAACTACTTTTCTCCAATTCCACTACTATCACCCTAGTCTAAATTACCATGACCTCTCCTGTACTTTTGAAACAGTTTCACATCTCTTTTATAATACTTCTATTCTTCCTCCCTCCACCAAACAACCCATTATCACCATAGTGGACAGTGTGATCTTTCATACTGTATAAATCAGATCATGCCATTCTCAAACTAACACAACTAATCTAATGGGCCTAGTTTCTCCCTCACACTAGGTGGAAAATTACCAGAACCTATAATGTTCTGCATGATCTATGATCTGAATCTTTCTTTCTTTCTCCTCCTCCTCCTCCTCCTCCT